>CANSNZ010000481.1:0-173165 GCA_947646795.1 Beta lomatogona
GTCTCTTCAATTTCCCAATATCCAATTAGGTTTATGAGTCTTCCTTTAAAGACTTGTTGGCGACTTCAAAAACGTTTTCAATAAAACCTTTACAATGAGGTAATCAAATACGCTCTCATTCCGCGTAGGCGAAAGTAAAAACAATACATAAACCATGGTCAAATATTAATGCAAGTGAAATCAAGTAGATAATTTACTTGATATTACTAATAATTCTATCTTTATTTTGCAATTTTTTTTTTAGTTAAGTATTTGATTTTAGAAAGTGATGGAGAGACTACTTTTATTTTCTAAATTTGTTATTATGTTTATTATTATTATTGTACAACATATGAACCCTCAGTTATAATCACTTAGCCTCATATGAACCGGTCGTTATAAACATATGATTGTCATTTTATTATAATATTATAACATATCAAGAGTCGTTATACTAATTTATAATCAATAGAGTATTAGAGTGGTTTTACAATTATTTTGATACCAATTTACTACTAAAATGTTTAAACATATTGATTAAATAGTTTGTTTATACTTTATCATATATAGTCACAACATAATACATATATATCGCGTTATGTTTATTATTATTGTTGCTATTATTAGCATTGTTTGCTACTATTATTGTTAGTATTTGTATTATTATTGTTATTGTTAGTAATTATGTTCTTATTTGTATATTATTGTTATTGTTAGCATTGTTACTATTACTAATATTATTTGTATCATTATTATTATTATCATTGCTTTATTATTATTATTATTATTATTATTATTATTATTATTATTATTTATTGTTATTATTATTATTTATTATTAATATTATTAATAATAATAATATTATTATTATTATTGTTATTATTATTATTATTATTATTATTATTAGTATTATTATTATTATTATTATCATCATCATCATAGCTATTTACAAACTTATATATCAATCATAATGCTTATAATAATAGAATCATTTAAATAAACCATGGAATTAATCATCTACTAGTTCTTATTGTTGTTGGTTATAATATTAGAACATATGAAGAGTCATTCTACTCATTTATATATTAGAATGGTTTTACGCAATTGACTAGTCCAAACATGAATTGACTAAGAGAATACATTAAACGTCATGGTAAACAATATAGTATTTTTATTAGTTTTTCGATTATCATCTATATATTTACCGCACATCATACAGTATATATGTATATGTATATATATACATATACATATATATATATATATACATATACATATGTATATATATACACATACATATACATATGTATATATATACATATACATATGTATATATATACACATATATATATGTATGTCGATCTTAATAGTTTTTATAATATGATTCGTTTACAAAATCCATTACAAAATCAAAATTGATCATACCTCTATAGTAGTCAATGTATAATAACTCTGATCTTGAAACTATTTGATAAGTGATAATTTGTTGATAAAGAAGTTAACAACATGATATAAAATGACCCGATCCGGAGATGCTTCACAATGATCGAACTAAGGTCATAAGCGATTCAACATGAGCGAACTTGACTCAACCTAAGTTTACATGAAACCCAAATAAGACTCGCAAACTCGGCTATAAAATGTCCCACGGGTAATCGAACCGGGGAATGGATCAACTTGTAGATAGGATCGACCCAAACCTGCCCTGACACCCGACAATTCGATGATTCAAATGTGACCGACCTATATGAACAAAAACTCGAACGATCCCGACCCGGGGGAATCGAGCGGCATAAACTTAACTTTGTCCGGATATGGCCGTGTAATTCCACGGGTTGAACGGGCTAGATCGCCGCTGAAAAATCTTGGCCCGCACTCGGTGTGTTACTTGTTTTTCATGGTTCGGGTTGCGGTTCCGGTGGTTGGAAGGGACTATCGAGTTGGAGCGGGTTGGCGGGCCGCCATGAGAATTTTTTAATTGTTTTACAAAATTATTTAATCATTGGATCGAATTATTCATTATTGTTACATAAAACCTTTAGAATTAATTTAAAATATATACTATTATTAATATTAATGAATAATTTCATTATTTTTGAGTTTAATTGAATTACTCCATAATATATTTGATTAAAATATGTACAATTTGATTAAAATATACACAATTTGGTTGAATAATTACTTGAGCTTGGTGCTACGATTCATGGGGCGGAATTTGGACCCGTTCCGTGGTCCCACCTGGGCAATTTTTGTAGCGAGCTTTCATGGGCTGGGCTCAAAAACTCCGGCCCACGATCGACCTACCGGTTTCACGGTTCGAGGTGGGGGTGGACCGAGCTTTTCGCGGGCTCGACCAACACGGCCCACGAGGTGGGTCAGGTTTGGATCGGCCCGCACCGTTGGCCATCTCTAGCCGGTGGGTCAACCCCATAACTGTTTTGACACCACTAATAGCAAATATAATACATTTAAGGAAAATCGGCCAAAAAAAAATTTTAAAAGTTCAATTTTGCGAAAAAAAAATCACTTTGCAAGAAAAAAACCATAAAATTAATTTTCCTTGCAAGATGAAACCTATTCCCGTTTTCTGGTGTGGTTTTTTGAGATGCATAGGGGGTAGTCTTTGCGGTTAATAAAAATAGGGGGTTAAAGGCAGATAGAAGGGTCACCTCTATGCATTCGAAAAACCACACCGGAAAAAGGCAAGAGGTTTGATCTTGCAAATAATTAAGTTTGTGGTTTTTTTTTTGCAATGAATGCTTTAAAAGGTTTTTTTTGGCAAAAATGAAATTTTAAAACGTTTCTTTTTACAAATTTTTCTACATTTAATCTGTATTCCGTTGTTTTTAAGTGAATTTTTTCTATAATCTTCATTATGTATGAATAATCTTAACGGTCCATCATTTTGACTTACATATATTTCATAACATTTTACTTGATAATGTAGAAAAATTTAGAATTAGCAAGAGAATTAGCAAGAATACTGTAACGCCCTAGTTTTTAGGATACATACTTTGTATAAAGACCATAATTCTTCTCTCGCAAACCAAGTTTCTTGGTGGAGGTGGTGGGGAGGCTCCGCTTGTGACTTTGAGGTCGCAAGTTCGAACCCATTATCTACTCGTACTTTTGGCGATAGAGATTGCATTCCCTTATACTCTCTAAACGTTGACACGTGTAGTTGGGCTGGCCTGCAAATAAAAAAATTCTTCTATGCAAAAAAGTTATTGTTTATTAGTTTTGACTTTGTTCAAGTTAAAAAAATAGATAAGAATAAGAGAGACTAGTGCAGCGGATAACAATATGATGGATTTGTATTTACGAAACATAATGCTACTTTAAACAAAGCAAAGCTAAAGGCCTATATAAAGGCTCACAACCTAACAACTTAACTTAGTAAATGACATAATAAAACGAAAGTGGGTAGACATGACCCACGTTTATAGTGCACTACTCCTAACAGACTACAAGTGCTGCTCCATAATCTGATTTAGTTTTTTTTTTTTTGACAGGGATAATCTGATTTAGTTAACAATTAATAAATCACTAACATTTATTCCTAAAATTAAGGAAGACAGTTAAATGCACTATGAAGCATATTTTCCAATAGACTTTGCTAAAATTGATATCCCTATAAAGAAAAAAGAAGAAATTT
Organism: Beta lomatogona; assembly: GCA_947646795.1. Taxonomy (NCBI): domain Eukaryota; kingdom Viridiplantae; phylum Streptophyta; class Magnoliopsida; order Caryophyllales; family Amaranthaceae; genus Beta; species Beta lomatogona. The sequence goes on from CANSNZ010000481.1 coordinate 3,635, forward strand.
TCTGAAATTATTTTCCTTGGGACAAAGTCACGAGACCATAGTGGAGATCATATCTTTCTAAAGTAGGTGGAAAGAAGACATATATGCCATAAGGTGAGCAGAACTTCAGCCCAAAAACAGTGAAGAATAATTAAGCTGACACTAGATTATATTTCAACTAGTTATTTAAAAAACCTAAAAGATCAAGCTGACACTAGATTATATTGCAACTATTTCTTTAAAAAACGTAAAAGATCAAGCTGACACTTGATTCTATTGCAAACTAGTCCTTTAAAAAAATCTGAAAGAGATTATTCCAAAACTCAGCATCTTTCAAAAGCTATTTTAATTCTTCAAACTCCAAAAACGGAAGTTCATCAAAAGCAATTTAAGAACATTTTGACAGAATCCTCCATACTAGTTTTCTCGAGAACGTGAATGACAATATGTCAAATATGAACGTGGAGGACAATACTGAGTGATGAATTTCTGATCGCTATATCTTTGAGCCCCCCAGTCTATGCAACCGTTATGTTTCATAAACTGTCAAATATGAATATACAGGGAATGAAGCTACCTGTTATTGTCTATGGCAAAATCATTTTGCTATACTTCTTAATTATCCCACTTCTTGGTATCCCAGTTTCATCGTCTTCCATTCTTTCTGGTTCCTTTTGCGAAGAAATTGGCATGTACACTAATAATAGCACATACCAAAACAACCTTAATAAAGTCCTTTCAAATCTCACAAACAAATCCTCCGTGACAGGTTTCGGTACCTACACAGCAGGAGAAGGAAATAACACGGTCTATGGCTTGTACAATTGTGGAGGTGACGTTGATTCCCAAGTGTGCCATGAATGTGTACAGGAGGCCTCAAAATTAATCATCACTAAATGCCCTTCCAAGATGGAAGCAATCATATGGTACTACGAGTGCACATTGCGATATGCTAACAGATCAATATTTTCGCACTCTGAAGACAGCCCTACCGTTACTGATTACGGCGATGAAGTCTACTCAGACCCGAACTTAGTTGAAGTGCTTAGAGACACAATGAATGGTTTAATCAAGAAAGCAGCTTATGACAACTCCACAAGAGGCTATGCGCAGGGGCAAGGCAACCTGACAAAGTATGTTGATACACTGCATTGCCTTGTCCAGTGCACCCCCGGATATCCTTGGTAGCCAGTGTGAGAAATGCCTACGGTCAGCTCTGACTACAATGCCTAAGGACCTTACAAGGTATATGATCTTCTCGCCCAGTTGCAATATGTTTTATGGTATTGGACATTTCACAGGCACTACAAACACTGATGCTCCTACTCCATTTATGAAAGGTACTAATAATGTGTCTCTTTTCTTTCTTTTAAGACAGCAGATTGTTTAAGGTGTTCAACAGTTCAAGTCTTAGAAAAGCTAAATTTTTGTTGAAGTATGCCCATAACATGATCTTTAAATGTCACCTTTATAATACCTTATTTCATCTAGGCTTGGTTTGGTTGGACAGAATGCATTGCCACTGGAAATATGATTTTCATGAAACATCTTTTTCAAGGAAATATAAGAATACCTTTTCCCCCAAAAAAAAAAAAAGGAAGTAAACTAGTGTAAATTAGCTGTTGTTTATTAGGTTCATAAAACGAAAAATTAGGAAGAAAGAAAAAAGTTGAAATGCAAGGGAGAAGATGGATGGGCAAAGAGAAAGAGGAAGGTATGTTATAATTAAGAAGAAAGATGCAGCTTATATTCATTACTTATGGAAGATGATTTTTTTGAGGGGTACTTACGGAAGATGATGATTATTCATGAGATAACTGTTTTATACGATTGAAAAATTATCTTGCACCCCTTAGAAACGAAACAATAACAAAATCCAAAACTCTCAAAGACCTAATCACTCCCTTAAATATCTAATCACTCTCTTAACTTTTAAGTTTTTGCAAAGCCAAACTACCTTACCCAAACGACCTTACTTTTACCATTTTGTTGTTGACAATTATCCTTTGCCGGTTTCCGGCGTTGGCTCTTTATTTTTTTCGGTGTTTTTATTGTCACGTAATATCGACTGACCTCTTCAAACCCTTTTCATTTTCTCCACCCTATTTTCCCCATTTCACGCGTGTCCGCTCTCGCCTATGTCGACACTTTGTACCATTAAGTTCCTCTTCTACTTAAACTAAAATTGAAACAATCACCCTCTCGGCCTCCATCGAATCTCAAGCAATTTCCAAAAGGATAACTTTGTTTTCTTTCACAATTTGGAACCGAAAAAAAAAGTCAACGCCGAAACCCGGCATTAGGTAGCTCTCAACAACAAAATGGTAAAAGTAAGGTAGTTTGGGCCAACAAATGTTTTTTATAACTTAGTTTCGCAAAAACTTGAAAGTTAAAGGTAGTTTAATTTGGAACTAAAAAATCCGCATATATATAATGTTTGAAATTTTTAGTTAAAAAATTAAGTAACGTAAAATGAGGCGGTTAATTTCAAAAACAAAAAACGGATTTTTCTACGTGGTATCCCCTATTTTACAAAATTCTATGTTGCTGCGACTTTTTTTAAATTTCTACGTTGTACCCCTAAGCTTTCTAACCCGTTACACAAAGTACCCTTATATAAAATATCAAACGAGTAGATTTTGGGACTTTCTTACCCGATGGGCGTAGAGTAAGATTTTTGAGCCTTGTTAATTAGCGAGGTTTGGGATATGATGCGAGAAATTGAAAGCTAGTGATGTTTGGGGTAGGATTTTCTATTAGTAAGGTTATTTTATATGATGTTTAGAAAATTTAGCGGTACAATGTGAAAAGTTGAAAAGGTCAAATACAAGCTTAATCTTTGTAAAATATAGAGGCGCTACGTAGAAAAATCCATAAAAATTTCACACATGAGGGCGGTTCAATGGTCAGTGAGAGATAAAGCTATCAAAATTCTCGGTCAGCTCAGTTTGTTGGGTAGTTTTGGGTTCATATCATTTTGGTTATGAGTCGAAAATAGTTGATCCTGAGAATTTGGTTAAATGTCGGTGGTAAAAGGCGCTATTACTATTTAAATTTTTGATAATATTTGTGCTGATTTTTAATGTAAACTAGTATTTTGATTCGAGCGATGCCCCAGTGTCGATTCCAATTATCAAATATATTATTATTCATAAATTTCATAATTGATTCTATTAGCTTTTCGCAATATACAGTCTAGTGCGAAGTTGGAAAATGGATGTTATGCCATAATAAATTGTTCAAAAAAAAAAATCTAAGGAATTGGGGATAATAATAACAATTTCAATGGAATTTTCGGTAAGAGAATGTTATTATAGTACTTACTAAAAAGGTTGCAATCAAAAAGCTTGTCTACATGTTTTTATAGTTACATATAATTATAAGACTTTATTATGTTTTACTTTGAAACATTAAACATTGAAATTGTAATGGATTAGTGGTTAAACTCTCACATTTCATATCAAAGGTCATGTATTTGAATCCTAGTAATTACACATTGTTAATGTTTTTGATTGAGATTATAAACATGTGTATTAAAAGTTTTAGAAGAGTGCCACATGGCACCATTCATGTGATAGGAGCGCGCTTTTAATATATTTGTATAGATATATTCAAAAATTGTATTCTCTAATACAAATGAAAAAATGTTGTAATACTATTAGAAAGAACATTAGTTGAACTTTGTTAAAAAGAGTGGTGTAATAATCACCAAACTATTAAATTATCCATCATAATAACATTAATTCAAAAACTAACATAATAGCTCTTCCTAATTAAACATGAAAAAGAAGTAAATTATAATTTTATTTGCCTTGATTTTCTGTTGTTACAATATATTTTTAGGGAATTTATTAATTTTCAAAATAATTTTTGGACACTTTGCTTGGATGGGTCGGTTTCAAGTGTGGTCGGACATAACCCACTTATATTCACTTATATTTTTTTTGGTTAATTTTGGGTTTGGTCCTAATTTCATGTTCAACTTATCAATTTTATCGGGTTGAATTTTGAGTCAATTTTGAATTAGGTCAAATTAAAAAGGTGTAGTGAGACAGCGAGAAATTATGAGAGCTGTTGGAAATATAGAGGTTTTCAAGCTAATAAAAGATGAATAAATAATATAGAATGGCAAGAAGATTGGTGGGTTGTGGAATAAACTACCGACTTGAAAACGATAATCGGCGCAACCACGGTGCTTCGGTTGTATTCGTCGTTCCGTTCCCTAAGGTTGATACACCATTCTCACAAAAATACACTTTTGGGTGAGAGGTTGGAGTCACATGAACTTACTCCCCAAAAAGAAGAGGAAGACAAGAGAAAGAAATTATGGAAGATGAAGATAAATAAAATATATCCTCCAAAAACAAACTATATAGATAACATAGGAAGAGGAAACAAAGAGTCACCATTACAAGCAAGCAACAAACATCCATAAACTCTCTCATAATATTTGAAAACCGTCAAACTTAATGTAGGAGTTATAAGAAGAAGGAAAGAAAACTTTTCCGAATTTGGGACGCCGCTAGATTGGGCGGAGTTACCCGCCTCGTCTATCGGAAGCCAAAACGCCATTTTTCACAAATTCTAAAATTGCTCCAGCTCCCGAACGGGCGGAATTGCCGGGACTATTGGGGGAGCCACTTTTCTATCTTTTCTAATCTTTACTCCAACAAGAGGGAGATAGGGTGTAAAAAGGTGTGATATAGCACCAAAATAACTTAGTATTCAAGCAATCAAAGCAAGGAAAAACAATTTCTTTTTCGTGAGAAATGGCGTTAGATTCAAAACAACTATCAATCAAATTGGCTCTATAGGCTTTACAGACAATAATATGAACCTGGTATATATTCATAAAATACTCCAGTTTAAACAAATGTATTAAAGAGAACCAAAGTGATGAATTAAGGTACATTCTCTTTACTTGAACTTATCTAAATTAAATTTATCTAAACTTATTAGATTTAATTGACTATGGTCAACGCTAATTGGAGTTGATCGGATTTAAAACTTATTTTTGTTTAAGGTAAAGAGGACGCAACCTTAGAGAATCTACAATACAATTGAAAAATAGCTAAGGTATAACATATTTTAGTTTTATGACATTGTGTCTTACACCCTACCTTAAACTTAACTTGTGCAATTAGAAAATGATTATTTGGTTGACATAAAAAATCATGGGAATTAGAAATTAATCGAATGTAGAATAATTTTGAGTTGCTTGTTTGACAAAAACATTGGATGTTCCATCCCCTAGGAAGTTTACTTTCCACAAAATGGTGGAAATAACTTTTTCAGTTTTCTATAGATAACTAGAACTTTCTACAAAAATTTCCTTGACATTTTTTTTGGTAAACAAAGCTGCCAAAGTCTACATATTAATGTTCAAAATATTACAATCTGAAATTAAATGTTCCCTACAGCAACTAGAGGGATTGCGGAAAATCCTAGTTAATGGTAGGGAACAAATTATGTGCTTCCACCATATGTTAGCTTCTAGAATCGCTAAGAGCTTCGCTTTAAGAGTATGGTTAGTATAAATATTTTTCCTAAAAACCATGATCCACTCCGCCCGGCTATGACACACAATACCACCAATTCTCACAACATTGAATAGACCAACAAAAGAAGCATCAACATGTATCATGAAGTAATCGGGAGGATGGGTAAACTGGGGTACAATTGGAAGGTTTAGGGAGGAGGCTTGACCAGGCGCTATCAAAAACTCACGGGCACAACCCACTGCTCTAGAAGTAATGCACTGAATAGGGAAAGAGTCATGACTCTTAAACACAGTTATTCCTATCCATCCAAATCTCATGGCAGATATAAGGGAAAATACTCTTCCAGGGAAGACCTCTAAACACAACCTTAGAAACCAAATTATGTCTAAGCTAAGATTTCAGGGACAACAATATCTAGCGCGGTATTTCAAGCAACTCCCAAATATCCTTACTTTTTAAGGCAATCCCACATAATGTGCATAGAGTTCTCGAACACTTGCTTACACTTAGGATAAGAGGTATCCTGAATAATACCATTGTTGCAAGGAGATGGTGGTGAGGAATCCTATCATGCCATAATACTACAAAAAAAAAAATTAATTCTTGGGTCCATCTGACCTTTTCATGTCCAAGAAAGGTCACCTCATACTGAGTTTCAGGGAGAAGGGCTTGATAAGTCAGGCCAAGAGCAAAGCCTTTGGGGGTTACAAATTTAGGAACAAGGAGGTCTTCGCATAATCATCAAGCGGAGGAGGGAGACTAAGAATACGATTCAGAATAGACTCAGGAAGAGTAATATAAAGACTAGAAAGATCCCATTGGCTATCCGTCACAACACTACAAACTTTCCTAACATCTTCCTCAGAGGAAAAGGGCCCCTAGGCCCAGTCCCGAAGAGGACCTATAGACAACCAATCATCATGCCAGAAAGCAACATATTTTCGACTACCTAGATTCCAGAAGCTATTTTGTCTTAAGAGATCCCAACCCCGCCCCTATATTCTTCCGCACAACCGATCCATTCTTAAACTGGGTAAAGATAGTCTTTATATATATATTTTGACCTAATGCATTCCTGGGTGAGGTTAGACTAGCCTTGCGACAATTTCCACTTTAATTTGGCCATGAAAGCACGATTCGTCAATGATTGACATATGAACCGTAGACCCCCTGCTTTTTGGGAAGAAAGGTAGTTTGGCGATTGACCAGATGAATTTCTTTTTCCCTCCTCTTTCCCCGCATAAGAAGTTCTTACAAATACTATCTAGATCATTAAGAGTACTCACGGGAAGGAAAGTGCCTGCATATAGTATGCGGGGACAGTAGAAAGGGTAGATGAGATCAAGCAGAGACGCCCTGCTTCTGAGCTAAACTTTGTTTTCCAGCCGGCCAGGCGAGGTATAACTTTATCCACTACAAACTGAACCTGGGACCTAGAAGGCTGCTTGTGGGAGATGGGAAGCCCTAAGTACACTATACGAGTTTTACTTTCAACAACATTTAGCGTTTAAGTGAATAACCCACTATGCTCCTCACTAGTATTAGGTGAGAAGATAATTTTTCTCTTAGTCTCATTAATCTTTTGCCCTTATCCCTGGCATAATTTCTCAAGGATCTTTCAAACAAAAAAAGCAGTGGAGGTCATCTGTAAAGAGAAGGTAGGAAATCGGAATTTCCCAACCCAAAAGGGGGTCCGCTCCCCCGTGACTAACTTCGTTAATCATAGTCGTAAGCGCTTCTAAACATATATTGAAAAGGTAAGGGGTCATAGGGTTTCCTAGCCTGAGCCCCTGGGAATGATGAAATTCCTCAGATCTACGGCTATAAATGAGGACAACGGAAGACGCTTTAGACACACAATCCATGATCACTTGGACAGATGCCCCATTTTAAGTTATGCAACTGCAAATACTCCTGAATAAAGGACCACTCCACTCTTTCATACGCTTTATCTCGGTCTATTTTTAAGGCAAACCATTTGAGTTGGTCAAGAGTTAATAACTTCCCCCCTAAATCGGTCATCAAGAAGCCATATCAGTTCAAAACAAAAAGGTTTATTACCCTTAAAGAAAGGGGCATTTTAATATGGAAGAAGAACCGGATCAGAGGTAACTCTAGGAAGGTGCCAGAGATTGGCATTCGGAAACAGTTGTAACCACTCAGTATTAGCCCATCCCTTGTCTAACCTTTCATCAACAGGTTGGCGATTTCTTTTATTAGTCCAAGTAAATTTAGGTCCATTAAACCCTGAATCCAATAAATTACAACTATCCAGTCTTACTAGCAAATAAATTCATACGACTTCGGAAGCCGCCAGACCACCAAGTTTCTTAGATGAGTTCGTTATTTCATTAAAATCCCCCACAACCAAACAAGCTAAGGTTTGTTCAAATCATACGCGAAATCCACTAACTTGTTCCACAACATCTTTTTAACATGAAGCTTAGTACTAGCATAAATAGCTGAAAAAACAAAAGACAATCGAGAAGATATTACCTCAACAATGCAAAATCTCCTGTGTACCTTCCTCAATCACTTGGAAATCCATAATGTAGGATTTCCAGAGGAGAAGAATGCCACACACAAAACCTATTAGTTCAAGCAAGTGCCAAGAGTCGAAGCCAAGTTCACTGATGAAATCCATAGTTTTATCCAGTCCCGCCCAGGTTTCAGCCAAAACCACAGTAGAAGGAAGTTGCTGCTGCATGAGAAGCCTAAAAAGGAGGGCCTAGAAATCCCCTAACATTCCAAAATAGCACATTCATTCCCTTGTGTATAGGAGTCCTGTCCAAGAGCATCTTGAGAATCTCCTCGTTTCCTACTACCCATGGATCGATTTTTTCCCCCTGTTTGAGGACAAATCTACATTCTTCTGTGTGGCCATAGGACTACCTCGGCTTCTCGCGGGTTTCCTCTGTCGTTTCCCTCGCCCCAAGATGCCTTGATCCCTAATTGCTTCAATGGGAAATGGAGGCAGTCCAGCATCAACGCATTGGTATTGCTCATTGCACTTAACTGAGCATCCTTGACTTTTACCGCGAGTATTGTTCGTACCATCGGCAGAAGTGGAAGAGGGTCCACCTACTATCTAAGACTTGAGAGGAGTTGCCTTTCTTCATTCTCTACTTCTACCTCTTTGTTGAGGAATCATGTCAGGAAGATTCTCATTAGTGGGGGGAAATGAGCAGCATCGAGCACTTGCGGGACGTGGGCTGGGCGGAACTGGGAGTTGACATACATCATCAAGTGGTCAGCTTTCTCGGGATAAATATAAGGATTTGTAGTGAGCTCCTTTACTTTTATGGATGTCAATTCTGTATGAAATACGTTTGGATCCTTGAGTGAGTCGGGGAGATAAAACTCCATGCTCACCATGGGAAATTTCGGCACGATGGGTTTCACAGGGATAAGAACACACTATGGGATCGATCAAGGATATTATCACCACCCTTGGTTCCGGTAGTGACGGAGCAGGAGAACCCGGGAGGGTGGGGAGGAAGATCCGGATAGGTTGAGGAACTCGGGAACACGAGGCATCATCATCAGAAAGAAGATGGGTTTTTTTTGGTCGGATTTCTTGATAGGTCGAATTTCTTAGGGTTAAAATGGGAGGGTTTTTATGTGCGGGACTTTTTTGGAGGGAAAATGTTACATGGAGAGGGTTAGGTATTTAAGCGGGTTAAGGAGGGTAGCTCAATGACAAGGTGCTTTTAGTGTGCACAATCCAAGAGAGGTGAGGGGTGGAGTGTGGGGAAACAAGGGAGCAAGGATGGCACATGGACAAGCCACGTTGTGAATGATGAAAGGAGAGAGATTGTGTACTTTGCAAATCTTGAAACACGCCCAAATCGATTTTCTTCATAAGCCTTAGATTTAGTTTCCATGGGACCCCCTAAATCTTTAGAGGCTTTAACTTTTTCTACACCATGCCGAATGTTTACTTCCACCGTCTTTTGGATTAGACTTTCCTTCCCTTTTTTCGTAGTCCACCTGGGCTTCCTTTTATTATTTCCTTCGGGCCCCACAAAAAACTTTCAACCCTTCTGTTCTCTTTACTTAGGCCCACCCATATCCTACTACCTCTTTCACCTTTGCAGTAGCAACCCAAGACACAAGACAAAACTTTTCGTCCTCCTCCGTTGGCACACTTGGGCCACCTATTGAGCAAATTTTCACGTTATGACCCACTCTCCAACACCGAGTGCCAATCCAAGAGCTCTCAGAATACACAATATCCTGGCACGTATCCCCCCCAAGCCCGTCCCCGGAGTTCGCTAATTTGCAACCTTAATAACATAAACCGCCACAAAACATTTTCTTTCACGTTCTAATGACCCACTCTCCAACACCGAGTGCAAATCCAAGAGCTCTTAGAATACACAATATCCTGGCACGTATCCCCAGCCCAAGCACGTCCTGGAGTTCGCTAATTTGCACCAATAAGAACATAGACTATCACAAAACATTTTCTTTCACGTTCTAATAAATGAGCATCAATCTCGATTGTTGTTCCTACTGAGTTCTCTATCATTTCAAGAACAACCCTCCTATAAAATTTAAGGGAAAGTTCCGAAAAATTGATCCAAATCGGGTAACTAGTAATGTAAACTTTCAAAGCTTTTAAACCCGGTTGCCAAGGTTGTGTCCACACTATAGATCCCATGATAAACTACGACCCCTCCGCGCAAGATCTGTGACTTTTCTTCCACTGAACTACACTTGATATTATAAAATCATTTTCCCAAGACCACAACTTACTCAATTCTTTCTTAAGATAGTCATGGGAGAACGAACGACCTACTACTTTGCATGGAAGCGCCTCCACCCAAGGTTTTACACATTAGTGGAAAAAACATCAAGTGCTTCAGTTAAAAACCGTGCAAGTATTCCTATTCCTCGTATTGGGCTATGGGAATAGGAATGAAGACTTCCTCTTCATCACACTGAGCTGGTTGTAAGGTTGCAAACGTTAGTGCAGCCATTGCTAACGATAAGCATTCAGTTTTTTGGGGATCCAGACCCCTCATAACGACAATTGTATCTTTGAACGACAAGGGAGATGGATGGGGGGATAAGAGCATATTCGGGGGAAGAGGTGACAGTAACCTAGGCCGGTGAAGGTAGGGGGTTAGGCTCAAGGCCGATATCGGCTTCTTCTTGAACCAATGGGTTTTGTGCAGGGAGATTCCAGTGAGGCTGCTCACTTATGGTTGTAGGGGCAGGTGGGGGAGGTACGGTATGTGGTGATAGGATTGGTTTTGGGGGAGAGCTTTGTCTCTCTTTCATTTCTCTCGGGCTAACTGGAATAGTTACTAAGTTGTGTTTCATTTAAAAATTTCCTTGACATTGAAATTTTATATAAGTTTACCCTTCTTATTTACCCCAACAACCACTTATTGTTTGCATATAAGTTGGTTAAACTTATAAACATTTCATATATGGATTATTGATTGATGGGCTTTGTGGAGTTGAGCAAACAAATACTCCCTCCGTTTCTTTTTAATCTACACACTTTCTTTTTTAGTCTGTTTCTTTTTAATCTACACACTTGTTGCTTTTTTCTATTTTTGGTAACATGTCACATCTACTTTCTCCTCTTTTTCCACCCCATATCATCCACTTTTTAATATTTTAACCCATTTTTTAGTTTCTCTCTCCCACTTTTCAGTTTCTCTCTCCACCTTTTCAATTTCTCTCTCATACTTTTGTACTTGTTCCTTGGTTCTCCCCTAAAGTGAAGTGAGTAAATTAAAATGAAATGGAGGGAGTAAACCAAAGGAGAGGAGAAACTTAGATGCAGGGGAACCCGAGAGGGCGATCTTCGTCCCCGGGCTGGCGGCTCGACCTCGACTGATTCTGGGGGAGCGCCTGAACTCTGTAGAATTCCAAGTCTCATATACGGGTTTGAGTTTAAATGTCAACCCTTGGATTGTATTTATCTTCCTAGACTATATAAATCCTTCTTTATGAGATCTTCCTCGAGATTTGTGAAAGAGGAGAGAAAAAAGAGTATTCACTCATCCATTAATGATGTAATCGTCATCCATTGTTGTCATTAATCAAAGTTGATTGCTTTGTTCTTTCGTGGCTTGGGTTTTCCCACGTTATATGGTGTGTTCTTACTTATTTTCTTTATTGTTTCTTGGTTTCTATAATCTTTCTCATTAATTGTTAATTAGTTTTATTGCAAGTAATTAGTTTTTGCCTACTCTAAATCCCAACAAATGATATGTACTCATTGATATGTAAATAGGTTCCTTTCCGGCCTCACCCAAGGAAAAGAAGCCATCAATAATCACCACTGTGGTAGTTCCCATAATCGCAGCTGCAATAGTTTTGGTACTGGTTTTCTTCTCCACTTGCTGGTTCTATAAGCATAAGAAAAATGCAAAAGAACTGCCAACCATTCCAGTGATACAAGAAGTACCGAAAGGTAAGTATTCATTATCTTTTTGATGAGAAAAGGGATATTATATATATATTTTTATTATTATTATTTTGAGGGAAAAATGCTAATTTTTGTGGGCTACTTTTTCTTTTAGGGGAACAATTCACGAGATAAGCATTTTTAAATAATTAGGAAAAGGGAAAATTACTATTTACATTCATGCAATTAAATAGGGTCCTCGTCGTCATTGCCATAGTCTTTGCCACCATGTTTCAATCACGCGCAGTGTGGCGAGTGGCATATATTCATCTCTTTAAACTATTGACATAGCTCCCTACGCTCGTTTATCGCATTTAGTACATATCAAGGCCGACAAAGTTATTTATTTATTTATTTAGGTTAGATGAAGATCCTTGTTAAGTGAGGGGAATTTGGGGATCCCACTTTATAAGGGGCAATTGGCGAGAATCAAACCCGGTAATATATAGAGGTGAAAGGAAAGTCTGCAAATAACTAGGCCATCCTTGATTCGTGCACAAAATCTTTTTAGGAGTCAGGATTTTATTTTTATTTTTTTGGTCAAAAAAGAATAATCATTCAAGATAAGTTCAAGAGTTCAGTACAATCCGACATAATAATATTCATGGAATAATTAGGGGATGGGGAAACATCTAGTTACATTATATAAACTAACTGTCGTGCTACACTTCATGGCAACCGCATCTGCCACCGCGTTCTGGTTTCCGTTACAATGCTCAACTCCGATCTCCAAGTAGATCCTCAACTTTGCCCTGCAAACATCCAACACATTCAAATACTTGTCCTCATTTGGGTTTAGATTATTGAGGAGTTGCACGCTTCCAAATAATCCGAGTAAACAACGACCTTTGTAATGTTCCTTCCCTCTAGAATTTTTAACCCTTCTTGTATACCCAAAGTTCAGCATTTATCGAGTATATGGCATAACTCCTCCTCTCAAAACCCCATAGCCACGCCCCTTGATGATTTCAAGCAGCGCCCCCAAGGCCCAGATGATCCAAAGGAGATGTGTAAGACGCATCCACATGGAGCATAGTATACTCGAAAGAAGTGTCAAAACTCTTTATTTAATGGAGGCCTGAGGACCAGGGTGGTTCGAGGTTCCCATGTCCCCGCCGAGATCCCTCACCAGACCCATATATCTATAAATAATTGCTTGGTGATTGGACGGGGTTTTCTGGTCGAACACACATTCATTGCGGTCCTTCCCTAACTTATGACACATGTACGGAAACACAATGGATCACGTCCACCCTCTAAACACAAACTCAGATTTTATGTTCTCGACAAGCCAGTCACTAAAGTCAAGATTAGGAAGAACAGGTGGGGCGATTACACCACATACATCCGTAGAGGCAGGGCAACCTCTTAAGATATGGTCAGATTCCTTCGAGAGTTGGAAACACCGGGGGCAGGAAGGGTCATCACTAATACGCCGCCTAAAGAGAAGATGTCTATAAGGGAGCCGATCTCCACATAAGCCAAAGGATGAATTTGATTTTGGGTTCCGACGAGCACTTTCAAATCAATTGGGATAAGAGACCTCCTTTTGAAGCATTTACCATAGGCGAACAATTAGTAAGATTTTGACAAAGAAGAACCCCCATATGAGACATAATTAGGGATAAGGAGATCTGGGCTAGCCAAAGACGAAGGGGGAGTTTAAGATGTGAATTAAATCTATAGCCACCAGAGGCATACATATGGCAATCCCCTCCAGATTCCACTATCCATGAGAGACAAGGTCACTGACTACCATCGTGTCCTCCTCCTGGGAAAGGGGGACGGAATGAAGATGTCTAAGCGGCCCAACTTGGAGCCAATTATCAGTCCAAAATAGAAAATTCTCCCCATTCCCCGAGGTCCAAGAGACCTCCTTTTGAAGAAGCTCCCATCCTTTCCCTAAATCTTTTACATATAGGCGAACCAATTTTAAACTTAGTGACACCATTATTATGAATATGTCGAGAAGTTATGCATTTCTGAACTAAGGATAGGGGGCCTGAGAGATTTTCAAACTAAGTTTGGCAAGTTAGGCAATGTTCATAAGAGCTTGATTTCTAATTTCAAGGCCTCCCTGTCTTTAGGTTGGAAAGTAATTTCCTTTCTAACTAGGTGGATCTTCTTCTTCCCCTGGGAATCTCCCCAATGAAAGTTATTACAGATAGAGTTAAGGTCTTTTAAGGTACTAGGCGGGAGGAGGGTGGCTTGCATATAGTAAGTCGAAATAGTTTACAAAGTAGAGGAGATAAGACACAAACGCCCGCTCTAGAGAGGTACCTATTTTTCCACTACGCAAGCTTAAACCGAACTTTTTCGACAATGAATTGGACTTGAGCCCTTGTAGGCCGCTTATGGGAAATGGGAAGGCCTAGGTACAAACCTAAATTCTCATTTTCGGTCACGTTAATGGTTTCTTAGAATAGCAAAGCAATTTAACCTCCTCCAAAGTGTTTGGAGATATAAGCTTACTTTTGCTCTAACTGATTTTCTGACACGACATTGCGTAGAAAGTGATTAAGACCTTCCTAGCAGAAAGAGACATACTCTCATCCACCTGACCAAAGATAATTAGTTATCTGCAAACAGAAGGTGAGTGATAGGAACTCGATCTTTATCCTCAGCATCCTGAATGATGAGGGAGAGCTACTCTAGACATATATTAAAGAGATAAGGCGACATGGGATCCCCCTGTCTGAGACCCCATGAATGATAAAACGGCTCAGCTTTTCGCGCATTAATGAGAACAGAAGAGACAGCTTTGGAAATACAATGCATAATCAGAGATACCGATGACTCATCTACACAATGGTACTTTAGACATTCTCTAACAAAACTCCACTCCACTCTGTCATAAGCTTTTTCTAGATTAATCATAAGCGCAAACCACCCATTTTTGCTTTCTTTCTTTGCATAGCATGGAGTATTTCGGAGGCTACAACAAGATTAATCTCAGGCCCACGACCTTTAATGAAGCTATTCTGGTTATGTAATATTCACTCTAGGATAAGGGGTTTAAGCCTAGAAAAAAGGATATTTTTCACAACTTTATACAAGGTATTGCACAAGCTGATTAGCGAAATTGTTTAACTGTCTCCGAGGAAGGCTGCTTACGAATAAGACAGATGATTGCATGACATAAGTCATTAGGAATATCCCCTTTAGTGAACCACTCTTGGACATTAAGGCAAACATTACGGCCTACTAGATCCCAATTTTTTTGAAAGAAAATCGGATGAAAACCATCCCGATCTGACGCTGTTAGAGGTTTAATGCTAAAAACAACATCTTTGATTTCCTCAAACGAAGGAACATGCACCACATTTGTGGGGGAGTCAGAGAGGCCGGTATTGGGTGATATCTTACACATATATTGCTCGTAAGTATACAGATCTCGATAAAAGAGACAAATTAGATTACGGATTTCAAAAATATGTCAGATTTTCTCCCCCACCTCATATCTGAGGCTCAGGATCCTATTAGCCTCTCTTATAATGGTCACACTCCTATGAAAGTACCTCGTGTTCCTCTCCCCATCCCCTATTCTATCCATCCTACTCTTGGCTTGCCAAAGGAGCTCCTCTTGGTCAAGAATCCTAGTCAACTCTGCTTGAAGGTCATGCTCTAGATTTTGGAGAAAAGGGGATCTAGGACTTAACTGAAGGCTCAAGTGGGCCTTCTTTAACCGCGCAAGGGAAGTCTTTTTCCTATTATACACATTGTCAAACTCCCTATTATTCCAATCTATGAGAGAAATCTAAGGTTGGTTAGGCTAACACGCACATCTTCAAAGACTCTAGACAAGTCCTCTCTACTACATCTCTAAAACCGTGATTTATGGTCCACCTTGGTTCAAAACGAAAAGGTTTTTCACCAATGAAGGGAATGTCATGGTCCGGTTTAACCAAGATAGGACGGTGATCCGAGGTTATACGGGGGAGATGTCATAAACTCGCATTATAGGGAAATTTTAGATCCATTTCGGGTTAGCCCACCCTTTATCTAATCTTTCATAAATTGGACGGCTTTTCCTCTTATTATTCCAAGCAAATTTCGGCCCATTAAAGCCTAAATCAACAACATTACATTTATTCATTGCCGCCGTATAAAGATCACATCTACTTCTAATAACCCCCTAAGTTTCTCATTTTGACAAATTACATCGTTGAAGTCACCCAAAATTAACCAAGGGAGAGTAATCAAGTCAACAAAATTAACAATTTCATCCGACAATTCCTTTCTTTTACTAAATTTTGAATCTGCATAGATCGATGAGAAAATAAAAGAGCATTTAGATTGATGTACCTCTACGACCGCATGCACTCCTTGGGTCCCTTCTCCTATGATATGAAGATCAACCTCCAAGAGGGACCATAGGAGAAGAATACCCCCCGAAAACCCAACAGGTTTGATCAAGTACCAAGAGTCCCGTCTATGTCCCGCATGACCTTCCCCGTCTTCACCCTACTTACCCAAGTTTCCCCAAGAGCCACCAAAGATGAACAATGCTGTTGAACAAAAAGCCTAAATTTGGAAGCGAATGACAATCTTCTAATACCTTGCACGTTCCAGAAGAGGATCATAAAATCATTAGGGATGGGTGAAGTGTCCATGATCCTCTTGAGAATTGTTTCATTTTCAGCGACCCACGGGTTGATTTCGACCCCCGTTTTCGGCCATATCCACACCCTCCAAGGAGGCCTAAACACTACTTTAGCCTCTCTAGGGTTTGTTGGCCCTTTTGCCTCGACCCAAGAGGTCGTCACTCCCTACTGCTTGGTCAGCCTTGCTAGTGCACAAAGTGTAGCATCTATATTACTCATACCTTGGAGAGTCACGGGCCTTAACTGGACAAATACTATGGTCCGGATTCTGGGAAGCAAAGGGGCTGGGTCGAGCCATGGCCCTAGATTTTGAAGAAGATTGCGATCGCCGCTCTCTACTTTGACCCCTTTTTAGGAACCAAAATATAAATATCTTCATCAACTGTGGTAGATGCGCCACCACTGGGAATTGTGGGATATGAGCAGGTAAGAACTCTGATTTGGCATACATCATCAAGAATTTCATCTCGTGGTGGCGGGATTGTGGTTCGAGCATTAATCTCTTGACTTCTTGGAGAGATAGATATGTGTAATACTCCATTGGGGAGGTGAGACGATCGGGTAGCAAGTAAATCCACGTAGCCTGGGTTTAGCTCTGGGAGAATGGGTCTCACCGATTTTGCAAAGAAAATTGGCTCTGTATATTTCATCACCAATTCACAATTGACCTCGAGGGGGGAGGGGTGGAGGTAATGGCGGGGATGGGGGCAATAAGGACGGGGGAGATAGAATCGCCATGACCACCTCCTCTGCAAGGAATTTCTTCATTTTCCTAGAGAGGGAGAGAGAGGGATTCTAAGAGGTTTTCCATGTTTAAGAGATTTTTGGTGGTAGGGGTAATTTATGGTGAGTGAACTGGGGAAGGAGTAGCTAAAGTGTGTTAGGATTTCTTTTGCGGGCTATGGGGGGGGATGGGATGTGAGGTAGAGGGGGTTCCAGTGATGGCGCCACATTCCGAGGATAGGTTGGGAAGATAAATTCCAATTATCTCTGCTAGAGGATTTTCAGGATCTTCCAGAAGATGTAAAGCTACAAAAGAGTTAAACTCTTTGATTTAACCAGAGTTGAGGTATGTTTCCCCTCTTCCATCAAGACAACTCTATCCTTCTGCGACTTTTCTATTTCGCCTTTTTTCCATCCGTCAAAGGGTTTACTTTTCTCGGAGTCCATTTTGATCTAAACATGTGTCTGACTCTGGGCTAGGTATGGTTATTGCTCCCCTCTAGATTTGTTACAGGTCTCCTTCTTCTCCCTTTCACCTAGAGCCACCCTTGGCCCTCCATGGCTGGAGCGGCGTCGGCATGAGCCTTGACTTGAGATCCGACCCCGGAGTGAAAACCAAGGGTTTTCTAAGTTGTTGGACAGCCTTTGCTCTGGTGCCCCACTTGTTGACACACTGTACAAAACCATTGACCCTCAACATAAGTTATCTCCTGGGCTATATTGCCAAGCCATATTTTCTACGAGAGCTTCACCTTGTTCTCCACCAATATACAGAGGGCAGCAAATCTCCACCTCCCTACCTCCAAAGTGTGCGCATCCATTTTTAGAGTTTTTCCTATCCTATTCCCAATTTTCTCCAGTATCTAGTCGAAACAACTCCATTGGGAGTTCAGGTAGGTGAATCCAAACCGAATCTTGGGACAAGCAAGCTTGTGAAGACTTAAACCTAGGTTCCCAAGGTTGGACCTAGGTCAAGGATCCTAGGATGAACCATGGTCCACCCCATATAGTGGTAGATTTTTCCATTACGGTTTTTTCACCATATACCCCGGACAAATCGCAAAATTCACCATATACTCCTGAGTTTCCGAAAACGTTCACCAGATGCCCTTTTTCTAACGGACGTTAACTTGTCGTTAACTTTATGTACCATGTTGCCATTATTAACCTCTAACCCCTAATTCTAACCTTAATCCTAACCCTAATTCTAACCCTAATTCTAACCCTAATTCTAACCCTAATTTAAACCCTAACCCTAACCTTAACCCTAACTCTCCTCCCCTCCCAATCCCCCTCCATTGACCCACCACCCGCCCCTCCCTCCACCCGACCCCCAACCCCCACCCCCTCCCTCCACCGTCGCCGCCCCTCCCCCTCCCCCGCCCGGCCGGGCCTCCTCCCCTGCCCTCAACCGTCGCCACTACCCCCTCCTCCCTCCCTGCCAGCCCGGAAATTCGAAAATCCAACGGCCCCCTCTTGAATTTCCGCAACCATGACCCCCCTTTCGGAAATCCCGTAGCCCCCTCGAATTTCCTCCGCCGCACCCCTCTTCGAAAATCCTGTAGCCATTGTTGATTGTTTAGGCTCTTGTGGGGGAGGGCGTTGAGGGTTTAAGATCTTTGCGGGGGGGGGTGAGGGAAGGAAGGAGGTGTAGGGGTTCTTCTGCGAGGAGGGGGGGGAGGAAGGAAGGGGGTGGGGGGGTGGGGGGGATGGCACGAGGAGGGGGTGGGGGTGGGGGCTGGCAGGAGGAGGGTAGCTTGTTAGGGTTAGGTTAATTAGGGTTAGTGTTTGGGGGTTAGGTTAATTAGGCATTAGGGTTAGGGTTAGGGGATAATGGTGGCAAAATCGTAAATAAAATTAACGACGAGTTAACATCCGTTAGCAAAAAAGGTACATGGTGCACAGTTTTGAAAACTCAGGGGTATATGGTGAATTTCTGAAACATTGAGGGTATATGGTGAATTTTCCAATTTATCGAGGGTATATGGTGAAAAAACTGTTTCCATTATAGAGTGACACCTTACACTATAGAACCCTTTCCCCAAGGATATGAGCTCCATCTTTCCTTGCCATTGCCACAACTTCACGAAATGAGAAAATATTGAGAAAAGGACCTTCCCATGACTTTACAAATTATAGTTGTTTACCATGACTTTTCAATCTTTTGATATTCGGCCTCCTGGGAAAATGGTATAAATACCTCCCCCTCATTAATTACGCTAGGCGGGTTAGTAGCAAAAGGAACCACGAGAGATGGAAGAGGGAGAATTTCAGGAATTAAAGACGGTTCCTTAAGGACCTTGCCAGGACCTTCTTAACGGATGAGGCATTAACTCCTTACTCCTTAAAAGCTTTTGTTGTACTGGTTTGGGGGGCATTTATTTATTATATGACCCCCCTGAAGAAACTGAAAGCACATCTAACGCGCAAACCGCCGGGACAGTTGAGGGACTTTTGGAAATCTGACTGGACCTGAGGCTCTCAGCTGGAGGCGCGGAGGCTAGCTCACTATCTGCCTTTGGGGCAGTGTGGATTTTCTAGTTTAATGGTGGTACGGGATCAGAGGTGGGGCAGGGAAGGGCGACTTTGGAGTAGGGGGAGAAATAGATTCTCTCTCCATCTCTTTTGTGGTACAGGACTTTAGTTGCATGAGCATTTTGAAGGGTACTCTTTGAATGGTATATAATGAACCATTTATGCATCCACCGCCAGGGGCCTCATCCTTTAAACTAATGAAGTTCAATTTTATTATTTTACAAAAATAAAAACGAAAAAAAATCAAAATCCAATTCTCAGTTCTCACACTTAGGCTATGTTTAGTTCACCTTATTTTTATTGATCTGAACTTATCTGATCTGAACTTATTTTTTCTAATCTGATCTGATATGATATGATCTGAACAGATCCGATCTGATCTGAACTTATCTTTTATAAAACATATAATTACTAATATTATTTGTACTTTGTATTTCATTACTACTATTACTATCATTTTATTACTATCACTACTTTTAATAATAATAATAATAATAATAATAATAATAATAATAATAATAATAATAATAATAATAATAAGAATAAGAATAATAATAATAATAATAATAATAATAATAATATAATAATAATAATAATAATAATAATAATAATAATAATAATAATAATAATAATAATAATAATAATAATGAGAATAATAATAATAATAATAATAATAATAATAATAATAATAATAATAATAATAATAATAATAGTAATAATTGCATAATTATTTTTATTTTTTTTTGAAAAAGAACACATAGTATATGAACATACAATTAGAAATAAAAGAACACATATTTTAGGTAAAAATAACATATTGTTCATGGTAAAGAGAACATATTATTCACGTCTAAGATCCGTTTATAATAAGAACTTACTAGATAGTAATGAAAAGAACATATAATAATAATAAAAAAAAGAACATTTATTGAAAGAGCATACAAAATATATTTTAAAGAATAAATTCTAAAAATAAAAGATAGATGTTACTTTTGTATTGATGGCATGTTCAGATTTAACTAACAACATGTTCTTTGTTATATCAATCAATTGTTCTTTTTTTTTTTATTATAAATAAACCTATAAATAATATATAGTCATATACTACAAAATTGCTAAATTTTCTTCTTTTATCGTTGTCATGTTCTATATAGTTGTTTTTAAAGATAAGTTGAAATCCCTTGTGGGGTAATTTGAAGGTGATGCCAACACCATTAGGTTATCCCATGCTACTCATGTTTTATATAAACTAGTAACATATACTTTATATTATACTCTCGAAATTGTTAAAAAATAAACATCATATACTGTTGTCATGTTTTTTACATGTACAACATAAAAAAGAACATCGCATATTAAAATTGTTAATTAGAACAAATATAAAAAAGAACACGTACAAATGCCAAAAGATCATCATTCTTCCTGAACACAAATAGCTTGAAATAATGATAACAATAACAACGACATTTATAGTAATAACCAATATTAATAATTAATACGTACAACAACGACAATAATAATAATCTTTTTGAACAAATGTACTACTAAATAGTACTCCCTCCGTCCCAGAATACTCTTGACACTTATCAATGCACGTAGTTTTAGATGTACAACATGTTCCTGTGTGTAAGATATAACTTACACTCCATCTCACGTTTGGTACATTAAATTACTAACGTTGTTCCTTGCAGATTTAAATGAATTGAGTGGTCCAGACTCGGTGCAATTTGATTTCAGTGAGATAAATGCTGCGACAAATAGCTTCGCCGCTGATAATAAACTTGGTGAAGGTGGATTTGGTTCAGTTTACAAGGTATGATTTCGTAGTTTACTGCCATATTATAGAGGTTGCTTCCCTTCTTTTCCCTTTTCTTCGATTGGTACATGCATAATAATTTGCGAGTCTCACTAAGTAAATCAAAAGACATGCACTCAAATGATACAAGAACTAATAAATAGAAATTTGGGATGTTTCATTACAGGGAAGGTTGGGAAATGGGCAAGAAATAGCTGTTAAGAGGCTCTCTATACACTCTAGACAGGGTTTCAGAGAGTTCAAAACCGAAGTCCTTATCATCATAAAACTTCAACACAAGAATCTAGTTCGACTCCTTGGTTTCTGCATTGAGAAAGAAGAGTACCTTCTTGTTTATGAGCTTCTGCCAAATTTAAGCCTCGATAAGTTTTTATTTGGTGTGACACATTTATCTGTTGCTATTTCAAAAGTGATAATTGTTTCTTTTATACTTAATAACGCTGAGACACCACGATATCTGACACATATGTAGATACCAAAAAACGTGCAAATTTGGATTGGAGAACGAGGTACAATATTATTATAGGAATTGCACGGGGTCTTTTGTACCTCCATGAAGACTCTCGATTAACAATTGTCCATCGAGATCTCAAAAGTAGCAATATTTTACTGGATGAAGCCATGAACCCAAAAATAGCAGACTTTGGAATGGCGAGGCTCTTTGGTGCTGATCAAATCTATGCTAGTACAAAAATAATTGTTGGGACATAGTAAGCTTACTACCTTTTTCAGTTATTGAGTTTACAATGTATAGTTTGTGGCTAAACGAAAACAAATACAGCGGATATATGGCCCCGGAGTATGCTATGCATGGACATTTTTCAGTAAAATCCGATGTTTATAGTTTTGGAATGATAATTCTGGAGATAATAAGTGGTCAAAGTTGCACTTTAAACAATCCATCTGAATATGAAAAGAACCTACTATATCAGGTAAGTAATACTTTTTGATTACTATTTTTCTTATAGTTGTGGCTTATTATCAATTAATTAAATCTAGCATTTCAAATAAAGTTAATTATATTGCAAATTCCAAACGAAGTTTGCTAACAAATTTTAGAACTTTCTTGCAGACATGGATGTGTTGGAATGTTAAACAACCATTATCAGTGGTTGATATGTCATTGAGTGGAAACTTCTCTGTGGAAGAAGTAATCAAATGCATCCACATTGGATTATTGTGTATACAAGATGAAGCCTCCAGGAGACCTACAATGTCAGGGATTGTAAATCAACTGAATAACAATTCCACAACCAATCTCCCTGAACCAGCACCACCACTGAGGCATCCTGTAGACGTGCAAGTGATTAGCTCTGAATCTATACCATCAGAAACTGCACACACAAATGTGGGAAGTTCTAGCCAAGATCTGGGGAAATTTTCGGGCGTAAGGGAAATTTCTGAGTTGCTACCTCGATAATTAGCCTATACGGGACTTTGTGTGTTTTAACGAGCTGATTAACAATTGATGGGCTCCAACCATTTGTCTAAGCTTTTGGTTGGAGATAAAATATTGGTTTTATATTCTATCATTCATAAGTTTTTTAGTTGTAGGGAGTGTTATGTCATGAATGAGTTGTACTTATATCCCTAAATTAACATTAGTGGAAGTTTATGTGTCTTGTTCATGTGAACAACTAAATATACCATCTAAGCCAACAGAGTGCACGCGCGTTTTATGGCTCTCCACCTATGCATCAACAACAGTAGAAGCAACTAAGTTGCTTCAAAGCTGAAGATATTTTGTTTTTGACATTTAAAATCATATTTCTGTTGATTTAGCCATTTAGGTCACTTTGGTCATATGTAACAATTTTTTTTTTGAACGGAACCCTCACAAGGGAATAAATATATTAAATCTTCCAAAGCAAATTTCACAACAGAGTTAGGGAACTCATCCTCCTAATAACATTCACCAACTTCCATAGGATGGAAGTGGGCAAGCTCATGAGCGACTTTACTTTCCGACCTCTTAACAAAACACCACACAACACAAAAAGAAGAATTAATTAAAGCTATGATGTCTTCTAAAATCAAGTGAAAATCACTAGACCCTTGAGCATCCTTCTGTAATGCTTGCACCAAGAGCGACAATCACTCTCAATGATAACTTTGTCCAGCCCAACCTTTGCGCCATACGAAGCCCTTCAAACACGGCCTTAGCCTCGGCTATTCGAGCCTCCCACTGCACCTGAACTTGGACAGCAGCATACCACTTAATTTCCCCTCTATCATCACGGCACACCATGCCCAAACCAGTCCAGCAAGCCCCCAGTTCACCAGCATCAACATTAATTTTGTGCCACCCTTCACCCGAGGGTCCGCCACTTTGTGGGATGTATAGCACCACCCAGCTCACACTTCTTCGCCTACACGATCGCTTCCTGCCCCTCCTTGCACATCTTGTGACATAGGACGTTGTGGCTTCCGGTGGAGAAAAATCACCTTCAATCGAGGCCTTACACCTGGCCCCCACACTACCCAGCAGGTAGTGAGAAATAAACACACCTCATCATCATCCATAATGCTAAAAGACCTACCAAACTAGTCCGCAACTGTCGCACATCCCCTCGACTCATCACACTTCAACCGACTATACGCCCACACCCCTTGCGCATGCGAATGCACAACGAGACTCGACCACTTCTCCACACTCACCACACTTCGCACTAATGGCAGGGACACGAGTATGCAACCCCACTTTGGTAGGAAGAGCTTCAATGCAAGCCCGCCACACAAACAGTTTAACGCGAGGGATCACATTAGCACTCCATATGACCCTCAACAAATCAATAACCCTCGACGGAGCCTCATCCATAGAACTCCACACATCCCCAATCAAGGCCCTTTATGCGATCGGACGGTGTATACACCATTCTTCCCTAAATCCCAACATAAATGATCCTCCGTGTAATCGGTGGCTAATAGGAATATGGAGGAAAAGATTTGCAACTAAATCAGCCTTCCACGACTTCCAAATTGGGTCAACCAAAACCCCAACCTCAACATCCGATTCGCTTCACCTCTAGGAGATAAAATCTTTCTAGTTTGAGTGTCGGGATCCAAGGATCGGACCACATCTTGATATCCTCACCGTTACACACTCTCCATCGAATCCCTAGTTTAAGGACCCAATGTGCCTCCCAAATCCCTCTCCATGTGTAACTAGGCGTGGCCCCCAATTCAGCATTCATTAACGATGAATTCAAATAGTATCATGCTTTAAGGATCTGCTCAATCAAACTCCCAGGATGCATTGTTAGTCTCCAAGCCTATTTACCAAGTAACTCCTAGTTGAATAACTTTATATCACAAAAACCAAGGGCCCCCCGATCTTTTGGTTTACATAAGCTGTTTCCAAGCAATCTAGTGAATCTTTCGTTCATTGTTTTTTTGACCCCACCAAAGCGTGAAATCGGGGATCTAATCGCATCACAAAAAGAGGATGGAAATTTAAACATACTCATCGTATAGGTAGGGAGGGATTGGGCAACTGCCTTTATCATAACCTCCCGACCAACTTTAGAAATAAACATCCCCTTCCACCCCTGCAATTTCTTCCAAAGTTTCTCCTTAACACCCTTCGTAATCACTTTTTTAGAATGACCTACAACGGTAGGCAACCCCAGATATCTATCATGAATATCCATAATCCTAACACCAAGCGACTCTGAGATAGACACCCTCTTAGGTCCCGGCACTCCACGACTAAAGAAGATAGTGGTCTTATCAAAGTTCACCTTTTGCCCCGACGAGAGCTCATATAACTGCAAGGCATGTTTGATAGACTCTGAATCCAGCATGGAAGCTCTGGAAAATATAATACAATCATCAGCAAACAGTAAGTGATTAATGAAGGGGGCCGTAGGGGCCAACTTAATGCCTTTCAACGAACTACTCTCCATCGCCCTGTGCAATAGGTGAGAGAACACCTCCGCACAAAGAATAAAGATATAAGGGGAGAATAGTGAGCACCATATCAGTCACAGACGGACCCACAATATGCCAATAGGACTGGAAAAACATCGGACACATCCCATCCGAGCTAGGAGCCTTAATAGGTTGCATCTGACTAAGAGCAAAACGAACCTCCTCCTCCCTATGCTCAGCCCTCAAAATCTCATTCATCACATCCGTAACACGCTCCTGAAAATGCTGCAACGCTTCATCAATCAGAGGAGGATTAGATGAAGCGAACATACTCTTGATGTAATCCACAGCAATCCGACCAACCTGCTCATCCCCAACATGTTCCACATGACTTTCATCTTTTATCAAACGAATGGTGTTCTTCTTCTTTCTACCCGAACCGAAGCCCTTTGATGAAAGAACTTCGAATTCTTATCCCCCTCTGCAAGCCAAAGAACTTTATACTGTTGCTTCCAGTAACTTTCCTCCAAAGCTAAGAGATCAACAATCTCTCTCAGAATTTGTTTCTTCCTCTCAATTTGTGAAGCAGATAAATCTCCTTTATTCAACATTTTCTTGAAAATAAGCTAAATTGACTTTGGCATACGCTTTCTTTCCATTATATGTTAATTGCACCAGTACGGTCTTTACCGTTATTTTAGACAAAATTGGACCCAAACCTTCATAGCTAGCTATGTGTCTCATTATCAGATCTTCATCTATTTTTTGGTACTTGCAATTTTTGACTTTTGCACTATTATTGATTTTATTACTTCAGCCGATAATTTGTGAATAATATACACTACTAATTAGACCATGTAAGGTGTTATATTTATCTCAATATAAATTTACAAGATTTCAACTTTCTATAATTTTTTTTACAAATATATAATTAGTGATATTAATGATCAAAGTTGTATATTGGCATGTGACGAAGTCAAAATGTTACAAGTAAAAACCGAAAAAATACATATTTACTAATAAATGTTGGTCTGAAGTTTACCAATATTGTTGGTTTAATACATATAGATATTACTAATATGATCGTCATATCATATGAAAATGAAAAGTTAAAAAGTTGATAATCAGGCATCACTGACCCATATTTTGACTGTAACCTGACCTATCCCTGTATAACCCGACTCATATATGACATATAAATACATCTATCTCAACATTTAAATACACCGGACCTGTAATTAACCAGACGTACATTTACAAAAATTAAATTTCGTCACCTGTCCCTTTGGGCAAGTCTATTCAAGACTAGATAGAGATGTCAATGGTGTGACCAAGTGCAAAGGATGGGCCCTCCAGACAAGTACCGGCCAAAAAATCTCATCCCCATCCCCCCAACAATCGTGAGGGAGGTATCCAAATCCATACTTGTCGATGGGGTACACTATAAAAACCATTCCCACCATGGCCACCAACCCATTGGGTACTCGCACCCACCTCATACGACCATATTTGGCCCACCACATACCAGCTTTAATAGACTTTCTCCCAAATAAAAAAAGTCTTAAAACAAATATTTTATAAGGGTTTCTTTGTAAATTTAATTTTTTACATGGTTAAAGTAGGTGGGGATGTGGTAGGGTGGATGGCGATGGGGATGGAGCAGGTACAATCTAATAACTATACCAATCATATTAACTATTGCGGGTACGATTTTTATCCCCATCCTAGCGACCTCGCCCCGCCACCCACAAACCGACCCTCTATCACCACCTAATTCAGGAAGATGTGGGGTGGGTCTCAATGAAATCGGTCCCACTAACATCTCCAGATAGGATTCAAAACTCGAATTCTTTATATAGTACAAGAATCCAACTCTTTCATTTTGAAACAAATATTCTAGAATCTTTTCAAGATCTAGAATATAATTAACCATATTAAAATAATGGAAACTTCAATATTTGTCTTTTTTTTTTTCATCAAGAAAATTTGCATTAGTTAAAAGCTGAATTTCAAACTAGGGAAACAACACACAAGCGAAAAACATAAAATGAACGAACACTAACCTAAGCTTTTCTAACTCTTACATACCATCACTAGAGGCAAAAAGTGCAAGTGTTGCGAAAAATGGGTTGTGGTTTTAACATTAACCGCAACCCTTAAATTTATGGTTTCAGTCAACCTAAATACTGCAGCTTATTGATAAAGGGTTGCGGTTATTGGGTTGACAGCAGCCATTAAGTTAAGGGCAACGATTCATTTTAAAACCACAACCCTTAGTTCTTCACTTATTACACGGTAAAATTTCCCGCACTTGTACACACAAAACCCTAACCTTTCTTTCTTTCTCTTTCTCTCCAGTCCCCGATTTTTCCTCTATCACCTCATCAAGCCCCAATCCCGCTCTGTCTTCGCAGTTCTCCTCATCTGATGTGAGATCAAGCATCTTTTCTATGTTTAATTTGCTTTCTTAGGTTGTTGGATGGTTTTACTTTACTCTTAAAGTGAAGGTTTTACATGTAACCAAAAATATGTCTTTTATTGTTATGTTAGTTAAAGTAGTTGAGTTGTATTAGTTGAATAAAGGTCCGAAATTATTGAGTTGTAGTGATGTGCAAGGATCTCTCCTTGTAGTCGTGTGGTTTTAGTTGTTTTAAGGAAAGTTTTGCGCATCTTTTCTTAAGCTAATGTTTCCTTAAGTTCTAGTTAGATTCTAGGCTTTAATTTAGGAGAAACATTCTTATCATTTTACTACAGAAATCCGGCCATGATTTAGCTTGGAGAGCAAATATTGTTTGCTCATCCTATAAATACATGTGCACTCCTAATCAATAAAAAAAAGAGTTTATTTTGAGAAAAACAAAATTGCATACTTTGCATGAGTTGAGCGCAAGCTAACACTAGGTTTCCGAGTAGTAAACCTAAATCAAACAACCGAGACTTGTTTAACCATACTCTTAACTGCGACTTGAGAGTAATATCCTTTAGTTTCATTGTTGTTCATCCACAAAATCATAAAACACCAAAAGTGTCTGAAAACAACCACGAAAATCACATCAAGTGGTATCAGAGCAGTGTTACTAGAACGGAGCGTGAGGGCGCGTGTGAGCTCCAAATTTTCTTGGTTCGTTGGAAAGCTAACATACATGGCTACCTTGTGTCTAAATTTCAGCTTGGTCCAATCAGTAACGAAATCGCAACAAGCAATTCCTGTCAGTTTCAATTAACATGGGGGAAGCCGAGGCACTTAAGGCTTGGATGACAGCTATGATGGACCGGATGACTGCACAAGTGGCTGATCTTCTTGATGGACGATTGAAGGAATATGGGAAGAAGGCTAATGAGAATTCGGAACTCCTAGTTAAATTCACAAGTGAAAGAAGAGGAGAGAAGAATACTAGGGAATCCGAACTGAAACTTGGAGATCTTCTAGAATTCAAAGGATTGAAGGACCCTCAAGCTTACTTGAATTGGGAGAGAAGGGTTGAGAGAATGTTTGATCATAAAGGTATGGATGATACCCAACGTTTTAATCATGCTATACTTAAATTTACTGATTATGCATCGGATCAGTATGATTGTTTTCAAGTCCAAATAGTGAGAGATGGGAAAGAAAAGATTAAAACTTGGACTTTATTAAAACTTAAATTGAGAAAATGATTTGTTCCTAAGTATTATAAGCAAGAGTTGTACCTTAGGCTAAATTCTTTTCAACAAGATCATATTTCCATAGCGGAGTATGTGATTGAATTTGAGAGGTTGTATTTGGCGTGTGGTTGCAAGGAGGAGGAGGAACAAAAGATGGCCAAGCTTCTTTTCGGTATGAATAGACCTATAGCTAATCTTGTTGAATTGCAAACTTATAACACGTTTGATGAATTGTGTCAATTAGCAAGTAAAGTGGAAAGGCAGCAAAAAGAGGCTAATGGTAAGAATTTTCGATCTTCTTTTACCCCTAAATCTGAAACTACATTCTCTTCAACAAAGATTGACACTTTAGAGAAAGGAAACGATGTAAAAGCATCGGTGGTGGGAGATTTTAAGGCAAAGCAAGGAGCTTTAACTTCGGGGTAGATGACAATGAAGGGAAATCAATGTTTTAAGTGCCAAGGACATGGACACATAGCTAGACAATGTCCAAACCTGGTTCTTGTCTCACTAGAGGAACACCATACACTTCTAATGGAGCAGCAAGAAGAAGAAGCGAGATTGTTGGCTAACAACACGTCTTATATTGCCTTGGAAGATATGGAAGCCGCATTATTTAGCACAAACTTGATGCAACCTGAAGGTAAGGAAGAAGAGACGATCATTGGCTTACTAAGGCAAGTCTTGCACGTGGAGTCTTCATCTAACGAAGATTTAGGACATCGAGAAAATCTTTTTCACACACGATCCATGGTAGGTGATAAGGTATGTTTTTTGATTGTGGATAGTGGTATTTGTACTAATGTTGTGTCAAATAAAGTTGCTAAAGAATTAGGGCTTCAAATAACGGACCACGCATGACCTTATAAACTGAATTGGTTGAATGATGATGGAGGCATTGGAGTTACAAAGCAAGCCCTAGTGAATTTCAAAGTAGACGAGTACAAGGATGAGCTGTGGTGTGATTCTATTCCTATGACTACTTGTCACATTCTTTTGGGTCGTCCATGGCAATTTGATAGAGATGTGCTTTATCATGGGAAGAACAATGTCTACTCGGTCAAGATGGGTGATCAACGATTTAATCTTGCCCCATTACCTCCAAAAACCGTGGCTAATATTGGTGCTGCTCAAAGTAAGACAAATATGCTTGAATTCCGTGACAACTTGGGAATTAACAAGAAGGAATGACGCAATCAAATGCTCAATGCATAGAAGAAGCCACTGTTTGATATTGGGGATTATGTCTTTCTTAGTCTTAATGCTCAAAAGTTGTTTAACAACTCAAAGGGGAAGATAAAGAACGTAGAAGAAGGGCCATGCAAGGTGGTTCATCGAGAAAACTACGACAATTTTCAAGTACTCTTGGGCAATGGCATGTGTGCTTCTATTGGTGCAAATGACTTGATTCCTTGTCTAGACCATGACACTTGAGGACAAGTTTTATTTCAAGAAGGGGGGAATGATGTGAGATCAAACATCATTTCTATGTTTAATTTTCTTTAGGTTGTTGCATGGTTTTACTTTACTCTTAAAGTGAAGGTTTTACATGTAACCAAAAATATGTCTTTTATTGTTATGTTAGTTAAAGTAGTTGAGTTGTATTAGTTCAATAAAGGTCTGAAATTATTGAGTTGTAGTGGCGTGCAAGGATCTCTCCTTATAGCCGTGTGGTTTTAGTTGTTTTAAGGAAAGTTTTGCACATCTTTCCTTAAGCTAATGTTTCCTTAAGTTCTAGCTAGATTCTAGGCTTTCATTTAGGAGAAACTTTCCTATTATTTTACTAGAGAAATCCGGCCATGATTTAGCTTTGAGAGTAAGGATTGTTCGCTCCCCCTATAAATACATGTGCACTCCTAATCAATAAAAAGAGATTTTATTTTGAGAAAAACAGAATTGCATACTTTGCATGAGTTGAGCGCAAGCTAACACTAGGTTTCCGAGTAGTAAACCTAAATCAAACAACCGAGACTTGTTTGACCATACTCTTAACCGCGACTTGAGAGTAATATCTCTTAGTTTCATTGTTGTTCGTCATCCACAAAATCATAAAGCACAAAAAGAGTCCGAAAACAGCCACGAAAATCACATCATCACCCTCCACTGCCATTTGCTTGATGGAGCTTCTCTCTTAAGTGTCGTCGCGCGCTTCCGTTGTTGCCCATGTTCTACTCGCATCTCATTCATTGCGTGCGATGTTGTTGTGTTGGTCAGTGGTGTGCCTCCTCTTTCTCTTTCCTATCGATGCGCTTAATTCTCCAAACGCTCGTCCGTACTCTCTCCCGAATTGTTATCCTAATGATCCTGGTTCGTTTCCCCCCCTTTTTTTCAGATCTAATTTTGCTTTTTTGATTTTAATTTAACCAAATCTGGTTAGGATTGTTGTCTTCAACGAAATCTCATTCCTTGCGTTCGATGTTGTTGTGTTGGTTAGTGGTGTTGTTTTGATATGTGAATTATGAATTAGGGTTTTTATCAATTTGTATTTGTATTGTTTTAATTTTTAGATTAGAGTATTGTGTGGTAGATTATTGCTATATTATGAAATCGTGATGCCTCTACTGGTTATGTTTGGTAGGTGTGAAAATTATGAAGGATGTGCTGATTTGTTTTATCTTTTTAATTTTTTTGTGTGTTAAAGGGTTCGTGTTTGCTATCAATCATTTGTGCTTGTTTTTACTTCGCCTTATTGGTGTGTTGGTTGCGTCTTGTGTAATCTCTTAGTTTGTCTTTCTCATCATTCATAAATAAAAACTTTGATTTATTGTTTTGCGTCTTATTTTTGGATTTGAGTATGACGATGAAGATGAACTTTGGAGTTGATAAATTTTTTTTCTTTGGCCAATAGTTGCATTTAATCCAACTCGGTTGCTTTTATATTTAGGGTTTTTTCGTTTTTATAGGTTAAAGGTTAAATGAAGGGAATTTGCATTCTGATTGATTAGGATTTTGAGTATTTTAGGGTGTGAAGTTGGATCTTCGGCTATATAGGTTGAAGTATGAAAATCATGTGTCATTGTTTGAAGTTGAATGGACAAGCGCCAAATCATTACATGGCTCAGTTTTGTGCTTTAAGTGAATATCCATCACTTTGATTCAGGGTTTGTACATTTTTGAGTAATTTTTTATTAGGTTAACTTTAGTAGTGATTGGGTATCTTGTCTAAGAAAGATTTTTGATTCCCCATGATGCGTTTATGTTGAAGATACAGAGAATCTAATCTTCTACTCTGCTTTGTCGATTGATCATTGTCGTTAGAATGGATATGATTTGCTGGAAGTTGATCTTTTAAAGGGCCTTTGTTCCCGTGTTAATAGGATTCATAGACAAGATTAAAGCTTATTGCAACATGAGGCACTTTGGATTTTACATATTAACTTCGGTGCTTAATTCTTTGCTTGGCGGGACTGAACTTTCTCGTTTCAGTGGCGCCAAGATAGGGGAATTAGATTCGTTCGTGGAGATTCTCGGGTAAGCTTAGTCTGATCATCTTTATCATTTCATGTCTTGGTTGGCTTGTTTTAAAGAACCTGTCCATCTAACTAGGGATCTGATTTGGCAATTGAAAGGTATTCCTCTTCTCTCAGCTCGATGTTGCTGTGTTGTTAGTCAGTGGTGTGCCTCCTCTTTATTTCTCCTCTCGTCAATCCCCTCTTCTTCTTCGTTCTCCGCTGCCGATTCTGCTGGCACCTGATACACATTGCTGTGTTGGTCAGTGGTGTGCCTCCTCTTCTTCTTCGTCCTCTGCTGTCGATTCTTCTGGCAATTTTATTTTTCTTTTTCCTGGAAATTTATCTAAAAATTTGTGTGATGTTGATGATTATTTGAGAATTTATGGAAACGGAGGTAAGAATAGGGAATTTTTTATTCTTGTCAATCTCGTTTGTGTGCTTTCTCCCGGGAAATAATGGAAGAATACTTAAATCTTAATTTATCGATGAATTGCACATCTCAAATGTGAGTAGAAATAGAATGATTGTATTGATGATATTTTGAGAGTTTAATATTATGTTGGACATTGCTTAGATTGAATATTTTATTGTTGTTGTTGTTGTATAAATGAACAAACGACGACCTTGTAGTCATCATTGTATCGTTTTGTGATTGGATGTAGTTATAATTATTCTGATATTGGGTATTGGTTGCGTCCTGTGTCCTTTATTATGTGGTTAGTTTCTTGAGATTTAGCTACATAAATATCTTAAGTAGCAATTACTGAGATTGCTATTTTTTTTTTCGGTTAAAGGGAGCAAATTAAAAAGAGCAGTTAAGGTTCATAACAAGTTAGAGGTTTACTAGGGAATTTGTGTTCCCCCTATTACAACAAGTTTTCAAGTGTTCAAAAGTAATATCAGCTAAGCTAATATCTAACTCCTCCCAAGGTGCGATACAAAATTGGAGGATAACGCCATCTTCATCAATACCCTGCCGAGCTCCCTTAGGTAGTACGTCCGCTTCCCTAGTTTGACTTCGATCAGCTTTGTGCACTTTGACTAGCGTCTCCTGCAACAACTCCTTGTATATTTTTGTGATGTTCATGTATCTATGTTTGATTTTTGCTTCCCCATTTATATTTGTTACTGCCGCCAAAGAATCTGAGAGAATTATACAGTCCTCCCATCCACGCCTTTTACTCCATGATATTGCTTTCTTGATGGCTATGATCTCTACCATGTTGGCATCATTGCTCATTATGGTCCCACATATACCTTCCACCCATTTTCCTAGGCTATTCCTGCACACAGCTCCAAGACCTGCACGACAAGTATTTTGGCAGAAGGATGCATCTACCACAATGTTGTAACTGTAATTTTGGAAAGTTTCAAGGCTAACATGATTTGGAGGAGTAGGTGTAGTAACATGTCTTGAGCAATTATATTCTACGGCCAAGCGCACAGTTTGTTGCCAAAGACACTAGGGGAAAAAAAAAGGAAGGGCTGCGCAAGAAGGGCTGCGTTTTCTTTAGAAACCGCAGCCCTTTTATTGAAGGGCTGCAGTTAACAAGAAAACGCAGCCCTTCATAAACGAAGGGCTGCGTTTTCTAGACTAACCGCAGCCCTTCTGATCCCGTCCCATATCTCCAATTTTGCGCGAACACACACAGTAGGTAGACATATTTTCTAAATTTCCCTCCCTTACACGCATTTGACGAGCGAAAAACCCCTCCCTCCCTCTCACTCACTCGCACATTAACCCTAACGCCCCACCGGAGCCCTGACGCCGGAGCACCCACATTGCTTCACCACCACAACCCTTCTCTTTCTTCACCTCTATTCTCTTCTCTTAGCTTCTCTTCTCTTCTTTTATCTTCTCTTCTCCACCATTTGAGTGGGTTTAGGGTGTGGAGCTCCTCCACCACTACGCAGGCGCCACCACCCACGGCGGCAAGAACAACTACCACCACCACTGCTCTACTCTTTCTTCATTGCTAGCTCTTGGGTTTAGCTAATTTTTTGCTTAGTGAAGTATGAATTAATGTTTTTAAGTTAGTTTTGTTTTTCTTAATTGAATTAAATGATTAATGTGCAATGTGGGTTTTGTTAATTGTAGGGAAGAAAGAGGCTTAGGAAGGCAAATAAAGTTCCAACTATCTCTACTCTCTTCATTGCTTATCATTGGTGTTAAGAGGTAACTAGTTTAATTTCGTTGTCTTTTTTGTTTGATTTAATTTGTTGATGAGACAAAGTTGTCATGTGATTCAATTTGATTAAGTTATGATAATTTATTGGTATATGTATATCTTATAATGTATGTAGATTTCTTGATATGAGATTGTATGAAAACGCAATGTAATTTAGCTATGAAATCTACAAGTTGTTTGAATTGTCATCATATGCCTAGATACCCGTTCAAGACTTACTCATTAGGAGTAAGTCTTGAATAGTCCCCGGTTTGGGGATTGTTCTTGGACGTTTGATCTCACTTAGGTGGTGAATGTGTGCCTTCTTTTCAATTCGAGGAAAATCTTGGCTCATCGTTTCTCTACATTGTTCTCTGGGTACATATGTAGATAAGCAATTATCTACATTGTGTACTTGGAGAAGCTGTAGGGAAATCTTGCCGGATTTTCCTTAGAATTGAAAAGTTGGCACACATTCACTAGTGAGATTAGGCGTCCAAGGATGGGTTAGGTTGGAGTGATAAGGACCTTCGGCTGCATGCATACAATTGAACATGTCACTTATCTTAGATTGCTCTATACGTGTGTGATATGATGATATGTGAGTGTATGTACTTAAATAATGATTGATGCATTATAATGAATGGTTGTGTTTAATTATTAGAGGTCTTCTTGAATGAGATGGATCGTACTTGGATGCATGGTAGTCGTGAATCGATTGAGTTTGTGAAAGGGGTCTCGGAATTCTGTACAACTGCATTACAATATCAAGCATCCTCTCGGGAGCAATCGACTTTTATTGTCCTTGTTTCGATTGTAGAAATGTGAGCAAGGTTAGTAGTATACATGTGGTTAGGGAACATGTCTTTCGTCGTGGGTTTAGGCCTCAATACCACGTATGGGTTTGGCATGGTGAGCGGGGAAGTATATAGGAAGCTCTAGAGTAATGAACGATGTATGTGAAGAAAAGAAGGATGATGAGTTCGGGGATGAGAATTTGGATGATGAGTTTGCAGATGCTGATAGGGATCGGGTAGACGAGATGATACACGAGGTTGAAGATCAGTCGTGTAAATGACCTCGTATTTTTGAGTCTATGTCTGAGGCTGCTGAAAAGCCGTTGTATCCAGGTTGTACAAAGTACACCAAACTTTCCGCGGTGATAACACTGTTCAACATTAAGACGAAAGCTGGTTGGACGGACTCTAGTTTCACATCGTTGTTGGAAGTTTTAGCTGATATGCTCCCTGATGGAAATGAACTGCCAAAGTCGTACTATTATACGAAGAAACTGATGTGTCCTTTCGGTTTAGAGTACGAGCGGATACATGCTTGTCCTAACGATTGTGTGCTTTATCGTAATGAGTATGAGCATTTACATGAGTGTCCACGTTGTGGATTGTCGAGGTACAAGCGTGAAGGAGCTGGAGGTAGTGAAGGACCATCGCCTAAGGTGTTGTGGTATTTACCCATAATACCTAGATTTAAGCGCATGTTCTCAATTAAAGGAGATCGCGAAGAATTTGAGGTGGCATGCAAATTGTAGGAAGAAAGACGGTCTGCTCAAGCATCCGGCTGATTCTGGCCGAGTGGAAAAGTATCAACGGGGTGCATAAGGCATTTGGTAATGAGGATAGAAATGCGAGGCTTGGATTATGTACGGATGGCATGAACCCTTTTGGCAATCTCGGTTCGCGGCATAGTACATGGCCGGTGGTCTTAGTGGTTTATAACTTGCCTCCTTGGTTGTGCATGAAA
This sequence comes from Beta lomatogona, assembly GCA_947646795.1. Taxonomy (NCBI): domain Eukaryota; kingdom Viridiplantae; phylum Streptophyta; class Magnoliopsida; order Caryophyllales; family Amaranthaceae; genus Beta; species Beta lomatogona. The sequence continues at coordinate 40,113 of CANSNZ010000481.1, forward strand.
CGCAAGTACATGATCTTTGTCGCTTCTTATATCGGGGCCCAAACAACCTGGAAATGACATTGATGTATACCTCCGGCCGCTTGTTGAAGATTTACGGAAGATGTGGAACGAAGGAGTGTTAGTATTTGATGCGTATGCTAATGAGATGTTCACTCTGCGTGCCATGCTTTTTTGTACTATGAACGATTATCCAGCTTATGGGAACTTATCTGGGTATAAGACGAGAGGAAAACAACCCTGCCCAATTTGTGTAGATGACATGAAATCTACACACCTTAAGGGCTGCAAACATGTGTATATGTGCACATGAAGGCACCTCAGACGCGACCATCCTTATAGGTTTAAGAAGAAGGCATTCGATGGGACGGTTGAAGAAGAAGTTGCTCATAGACCATTAACTGGTACTGAAGTTTATAATCAGGTGAAGGCATTGAAACAATCTTTGGTAAACCTGCTAGTGAGGTTGATCGACCTACGGGATTATGGAAAAAGGAGCCATTTTTTGGAAACTCCCATATTGGAAAGATCTAAAGGTCAGACATTGTTTGGATGTTATGCACATAGAGAAGAATGTTTGTGAAGCTATTCTTACGACACTTATGAATATTCCAGGCAAGACAAAAGATGTTAAGGCGTCACGACTTTACTTGGAAAAACAGGGGCTTCGACCAGAGTTGTGGGCTCAGAAAAGGGACGGAAGGAAGAAGAAAGTAGTGAAGGAAAGGGTTGATGATGAAACTCAGAAAAGTAAAAAGAAGGTGGAGGATTCGGAGAAGAATTATTTGCCACCAGCTTGCTACACGATGTCACGTGCAGAGAAATGGATTTTTTGCGAGTCATTGTATGGCATTAAGGTCCCAACTGGCTACTCATCGAATATGAAGCGGTTTGTTACCTTAAATGGTGAATTGAAGTTATCGAGTATGAAATCTCACGATTGTCATGTCATGATGCAAGTATTCTTACCGATTGCAATTCGTGGGATACTTCCAAAGCATGTGAGGCACACCATTACCGAACTTTGTTCATTTTTTCATACAATATGCAGCAAAGTCCTAAAACCGTCGACCCTCGATTTCTTGCAGGCCAGAGTAGTTGAAACTCTATGCAAATTTGAGATGTTTTTCCCCCGCATTCTTTGACATTATGGTCCATCTCATTGTCCATCTAGTTCGAGAAATTAAGCTGTGTGGTCCAGTGTTTTTGAGGTGGTGCTATCCTTTTGAGAGATATATGGGCACTTTGAAGGATAAAGTTCGAATCCTGCACAACCGGGAAGGTAGTATAATTCAAGGGGTTGTGGGTGAAGAGATCGGTAATTTTGTGGGTGAGTATTTTGCTAGTGTTGATCCTGTTGGACTTCCGACATCCCGACACGAGGGCAGACTTGAGGGCAAGGGCACAATTGGTTCAAAATTGATCACACCTTCCGTAGAAAAGCGTAAACAAGCTCACTTATTTGTATTGCATCACATAGCAGCTGTCCATCCTTATTTAAATGAACATATGGAGGAATTACGTGTTAGCAATCCTGGAAAAGGAGTTAGGGCATTGACGCAAATGCATAACAAGACCTTCATTGATTGGTTTCATAAACGAGTAGTGAATGATTTGGATGAAAGTGTTCCTGAAACAGTCAAGTGGTTAGCATTTGGTCCTCGTGAAGCTGTACGCTCTTATGAGGATTATGATATTAATGGGTATACGTTTTGGGTGAACGTCAAGATCTGAAGTCAACATCGCAACAAAATAGTGGTGTTTCACTTGTGGCGTCAGCTACACAATACGCAAGCTCGAAGGATAAGTCGCCTGTACATGCTGAAAGCAATTATTATGGGCGAATAGAAGAAATATGTGAGTGGGTTGACGATAATCGACGTTGCGTAAGAAAAGATGATCCTTGCGGATTCACTCTTGTTGACCTTAGTCGTCTACGTGAAACTGAGGAGCCATTTGTAATTGCATCACAAGTTAAGCAAGTTTTTTTTGTAACTGATCCTGCTGATAATAAGTGGTCAATTGTTGTACCTGGTAAAAGGAGTATCCTCGGTATTGGTGATGTTGATAATGAGGAAGAATATGATGCATTTGAGGACCTCCCCCCTTTTACCTATCCTGAAAATAGTGTGGAAGATGATGTGAATATGTCGGAGAACTATATGCGTGTAGATCACACGGAAGGGATACATGTACTTGAGGATCCTAAGAAACAGCGGAAGGTCAATAAATCATGAGACATAAACTCAGGTCTGTGTAATTTCTCCAATTTGTAATTCTTTTTTAACATGATTATATGAGGTATAATGTACCTATTGTGTAGAGTTTTAGGCTTGCATTTGTTGTTGGTTGCATTTCGGGAACGAAAAGGTCATTTTAGGCCTAGTTTTGTATTTTTGCTTCCAAATCGTACTTATCGAGTCATTTAACCCCAAATGCATTTTGAACATGATAATATGAGGCATAATGTAACTATTGTGTAGATTTTTAGGTTTGCGATTGTTGTAGGCTGGATTTTGGGAACGAAAAAGGCATTTTAGCCCTATTTTTGCCTTTTCGCGTCCAATTCGTATTATCGCTTCATTTAACCCCAATTTCATTTTGAACATGATAATATGAGGCATAATGTAACTATTATGCAGATTCTTAGGCGTGCATTTGTTGTTGGTTGTATATTGGGAACATAAATGTGATTTTAGCCCTATTTTTGCCTTTTCGCCTCCAATTCATGTTTCTCGAGTCATTTAACTCCATTTTCTTTTTGAAAATGATAATATAAGGTATAATATAACTAGTGTATAGAGTTTTAGGCTTGCATTTGTTTTTGATTGAATTTCGGGAAGGTATATGTCATTTTTTAGAACTACTAACTACGGTAAATGATTGAATTCTTATATTATGTGTTTATTCCTTGGTTATTTTGCAAGGTTTATATGAATAACACACCACGTTTGAGGGCCTTCACCAGAGACGAATTACATGAAGTTCGGGATAAGTTGGCGTCCCACATTTGTGATGATTGCTTATGATACATCTACTAGTTTGTATCAATTCTATGCACACTTTTTACATTATTAAATATATACATATTTAAAGTTAATTATTACGTTCACAAAACTTGTCATATATATATTATTGCAATTTGATCGGTCTTTTTTTGTATCGAAGGGAGGTTTTGGGTGGGGGGATGGGGTGGGGGGCTGCCATGGGGTGGGGGGTGGGGGGCGGGCGAGGGTGGGTGGGTGCAGCGGGGGTGTGGGGGCTGGGTCCGGCACGGGGTGGGGGGGGGGGGGGGCAGGGTGGGGGTGGGGGTGGGGGGGGGTGGGGGTGGGGGGGGGGGGGGGGGTGGGGGGTGGGGGTGGGGGTGGGGGTGGGGTGGGGGGGGGGGGTGGGGGCAGGGGGTGTCTTGGGCCGGGTGTGTGGGGGCGGGGGGGGGGGGGGGTGGGGGTCAAAGCTGGAGCGAGAGGGGCAGGGGGTGGGGCTGGGGTGGGCTGGGGGTGGCGGGGGTGGGGGCGGGGGGTGTCTTTGGGGCGGGGGTGGGGCGAGGCGGGCAGGGGGTGCGGGGGGTGGCGGGGGGTGGGGGGTGGGCTTGCGGGGGGTGTAGGGGTGGCGGGGGTGCGGGGGGTAGCGGTGCAGGGGGTGGCCGAGGGTGGCGGGGGTGGTGGCGGGGGGTGGCCGAGGGTGACGGGGGTGGTGGCGGGGGTGGTGGCGGGGGTGGTGCTTGGTGGTGGCGGGGTTGGTGGCGATTGGCCGAGGGTGGCGGGGTCTTTGGGGATGCAGGGGTGGCATATTTAATTTATTTTTTTTAAAAAAAAAAACTGAATGTGAAGGGCTGCGGTTTTAGGCCTTAACCGCAGCCCTTCACTTTAATAGGGCTGCGGTTTAGGCTTAAAACCGCAGCCCTTCATTTAGAGAAGGGTTGCGGTTTAAGCCAAAAACGCAGCCCTTCAAGCTTAGAATGGCTGCGGTTTGGGCCTAAACCGCAGCCCTTCGTTGTGAAGGGCTGCGGTTAAAAACCGCAGCCCTTCTTATCTATTGAAGGGCTGCTATGGAAAGGGCCGCCGGCCAAAAACGTAGCCCTTAGGGTGTTTTGACCATGACCCTTCCTTGTTTTTCCACTAGTGCGAGTTTCAAATCTTTTTTGTTAAAAATCCATTGATTCCTTCTAATCCAAAGTCTCCAGCATAAAAGTGAAAATACAGTAGCCCAAGGGAGGTTATGGATGGTAGTCATTGTCTTGGTTGATCAAATGTTTGAGCTTAGCCAACTAGTGAAGTCCATGTTAAAGAAATTTGAAGGGAGCAAACACTTATTCCAAACCTCAGTAGCCCTAGGGCATTTTCGTAGCACATGATCAATTGACTTAATTTCAGTTTGGCAAAAGGGACAACTAGGACTATCTCCCAACCCCCTATTGAAGAGCATATCCTTTGTTGGTTGCTGTTCAACATGCATGCCCAGAGGAAGTGTTGGACCTTAGGATGGCAAGAGGTGTTCCAGATGTCCTTCCAGTCCACATTGGGGGGGGGGTAGATATTAGGGCAGTTTCTCTGCCATTCCTCTCTATAGATAGCTTTGAAGTAAAAGAAGTGGCCTTTAGCAGGCCAGCTGATAAGTTCATCATCAAGGTGGGGGTGGTCCCTTTGTAAATTGTACCTGAAAATCCAGGTTGCAATATGTAGAGGAACCTATTTAGTTATATTGTTTTTCCAACTGATGTTATTTGTTTTGCTCCCTGTTGTATTAATGTGTTAACTAATTACTATTGGATGTCTGTCCAGATGTGGCATGCCATTGGAAAGAATAAAAATCCTCTCCACAAACAATATCGGGAGGTTATTGTGCCACCATTCGTTGCCATTTTGCAAAGTGGTGGCCACTACTTGCGATAACCCAGAAAAAAAAATATATTATGAATATATTAGTGGCCGATTGAAGGTTTAAGTATAATTATAAGATAAACTAGTCCCTAAGACCTTATATACGTTAGTTTGTCGTTTATACGATTATTTTATGTAAAGTTATGTGTTTCCTTGGCGTTGTGTATTTGCTTAGGGCAAGTTATATGTGCATGCATATATCATTTATATTAACATTACAGTTTATAAAGTACTTTAAGGGTCAAAGATTAATAAAATTATCAATCACTAGTTTATAAGCTTATAAATATATCGAGTAGGATTTTTAGTAAGTACCACACAAACCTAGAATGCTCGTAACTTATAAACGGTTAACTTAATGATCAACGTAATTTACTTTTTGGAATTGTCACTAATGACTTGATCTAAGGTCATACAATCGCTTCATATTTGGAAAGAATATGTAAACGCAATTTTCGTAACTGGAATGGGAAAATAAGTTACACTAAATATACATAATAAATTGGAAGCACGTATATCCTAACAGCATTCTGCTTTGCTACGACTACCTAATGCATTTTGTTCAACTGAAAAAGTTAGATACAGATGGATTACTACAAAGAAGAATATTGTAAAACTATCTACGTAAACTAAGCTTCATCCAATCTATAAACTCATTTGCTGCCATTACGCCGCCATATTTCACCTCTAAATAGCCTATTAATCTCAACGTTTTTGGCAAGAGCAAGGAGAAAAAAATAATAAAAAAAAGAGAGTGTGTGAGGATGAAGCACATTAGTTAGATATTAGGTATCATCGATATTATTAGGTACATTCTTGAATACCCCTTCTTAATGTTGTTTTGCTACAATATTAACCATTTTAACCTTTTTAGATAAACTATTAGTATTAAAAATAGTTTTGCCTTAATAGTAAAGGTATATTGTGATTTGCAAATAATGTATTTATAATGTAAATGGTATTGTTTCGTTATGATTTATATAAAAAGTGATTCTAAAAATATTATAATATGTAGTAACAATGAAGCTATATAAAGATGTTACTATGATAAAATGAAATGGAGGTTCGTAGTGGAAAAAAGATATTATTATAAAATGAGATGAAGATTTGTGCTATATATGCGGAGTAGCATACATTAATGTAGGGGTGTGCACACGGAATTGTCGGGAGAGGTTAAAGGCCTGAAAATATTACTATCCAGAGTGACGTACGTCATTGTAGGGGTGTGCACACGAGATTTGTCGGGAGAAACTACAACAAATGATTTAGTACAATCATAAGTTCATAACTGATTATTTTATATAATTATCTGCAAAGTGTTTTTACATTGTATTGGGAATGTACTGGACTGTTTTGGGTTGACTGTTATAAAATGTCTTGTTTTCAGGTACCAATAATGGGAATGGGCAGGAGTGAAAAATATAAAATATTAGGATATATACTATATGTTGTTATCTAATGTTTTATAATATTAGTATCATGTTTTATTTTGTCTCCGCCTAGTATTTCCGTTGTTAGGAATACGATAGTAATGTCATGTAAACTCTATAATACCTTATAAGAATAAATGAAAACGTAATATTTGGTTCGATCCTAGTATTGGCATGTAATGTTTCATTATTAGAATTATATAAATTACAGGGCGTTAAAGTTTGTTATCCGAGCCATTTTGAAATATATTATAATTTTATAAATAAAAGTAAATATAATTAATAATTTATTGCTTATTTGATAGAAAGGGTTGGGTTATTTATAGTTTATTGCTTATTAATGTTATTGCATGATATTTATCATGTGTTTTTATCATCTTAGAATGGCAGGGCCAATCAATCCACAGGCACTAGCTATGAATCCCGATTATAGTGTTATGGATCATATTAATCGTTTAGCCAGATCTATGGATGAATTTAATATTCAATACCCAGAATGTGGAATGACCAAACCCTATTTTACTTTTGCTTTCATAGAAACACTTCCAATGAGTGCCCCATGGGACACTTCTAAAAATGAATATAGTGACTTACTAGTTAATGGATTTCCAAATTAGGAGAAGTACTTAAGGTTTGGACTAAGTAGGCCACGATGGACTCCGACCTTTGATGAACTATCTGGAGAATTGTTGGCTTTTGAGAGAGAACATATGGTATTTATGTCTGATGACGAGTCAGAATAATGTGCAAGCATCAATCTTAACAAGGACCAGGGAGCACCGGGAGAAGATGGCACTGACTAAGTAAATATCAGGCTGAAATGACTTGTTTATATTTTAGGTGTCAACCATTTTTGTTTGTATATACATGTTGACACTCAGCTGAAGCGGATGGGTGCATGTTTTGTTGTTTCCACCCTATCGGATGGTTGAATAGAAATAGGTTTAATTTGGTTTGTATATGTAACATACTAACTCTGGCATGTATAATTCTATGTATATATACATATATATCTAGATATGTGTTTGTTTGTTTATTATGATCCTATTCATTTCACAAATGCTATACTAACCTAACTACAATACGATTTTAACTTCAATCTTTTATGTATTAGGACAATGGAATCCGCAAATAACCAATCTATACAAGAAAACTAACCAGTCCCAAATCATGATAACGATGAGAAAAATGTTAGGGAAGTCACATCACTTTTATTTGAAAGCTTAAACACAAAAAAAAACACGAACAAGAAGAAAGTGCAAGGTATTTTAGAAAGTTGGCTAGTAATAATCCTAAAACTTATGATGGAAAGTCTAACTCTTTAGAGTTTGAGGATTGGGTAAGAAGTATGGATAAACTGTTTGATACTATAAATTGTCCTGGAAAATGGAAAGTAGGATTTGCCGTTTATTATCTAGTTGGCAGACAGATCTTTGGTGGGAAACTGTAAAGGAAAGAAGAACTAATGAAGATTTTGGATGGACTTAGCTGAAAGATCTTATGGAAGCAAAATTTTACCCATCAGCCCTGAAAAAGACAGAATGAGGAAGAATTTAATCAATTGGGGCAAGGTAATAGGTATATGGAGTATGCAACAAAGTTTATAGAATTGTCTTGATTTGCACCACACCTGGTAGCAACTGAGGAGCTAAGAATGAATAAGTTTGAGAGGGGTCTTGATTGGGAACTCCGTGACCGACTTTCCACCCACAATTGTAATAGCTACCAAGAGATGTATGATAAGGCAATAAATGCAGAGAGAATAATAAAAGAAAGAGAGGCAGAAGAGGCAGAAGATGCAGTGCATAAAAGGAAGTGGGAAGGAACACGCACTATAAATAGAAATTTTCAGAAAAAAAGGCCTAACATAGGGAATACAAAAACCCTTGCACCTCAAAGCCACTATCAAAAACCCCAGTGTGCAAAATGTGGTTATCTCAACCATTCAACCGAAAAATGTAGGTTTGCAACTAATTGTTGCTACACTTGTGGGAGTCTAAATCATTTAAGAAAGGATTGCCCTTTAGAGAGAGGTAGAATGAAAAATACGAAAGTAACTGCACCTAATCCTTATACCTTAAAACCTACCTCAAAACCTCAAGGTGGAGCTATCCAGCGTCAAAATCCAACCTCTGGTCGTGTTTTTATGATAAATCCACAAGAGGTCGAAATCTCAAGTGCATTGGTTACTCACATTTCTATACACTCTTCCCCAGTAAATGTTTTATTTGATACTGGAGCATCCCATTCGTTTATATCCATTACCATGTATAAAAATTTGCATTTGGATCCTAGTGAGTCAAATTTAGAATTTTGCATTAGGCTCCCTACATGTAATATTATATCGTGTCAAATTGTATATAAAAATTGTCCTTTAAGCATAGAGGGAAATATATTTCATGCTGACCTGATTCAATTTGACCTTAAGGGATTTGTTGTTATCTTAGGAATGGATTGGATGAATAAACATCTTGACATAGTAGAATGTTAAAAGCAATCTGTAACCTTAGTGAATTCTAAAGAAAGGATAATCACATTTTAGAATAATAAGACAAAACTAGAACCTAGAATCATTTCTTTTCTGCAAGCACAAAAGATGTTGAGACAAGGTTGTGAAGGATACCTTTGTGTTGTTGTTAGTACTGAAAAATCTGAACCTAAAATTTCTGACATCCCATTTGTTAGAAAATTCCAAGATGTCTTTCCTCAAGTTATTGTAAATATGCTTCCGCAAAGATAAATAGATTTCACTATACAACTAGTACCTGGGGTAGCACCTATCCCAAAAGCACCATATAGAATGGCACCTGCAGAATTAAAAGAATTGAAGTTACAACTTGATGAATTATTGAAAAAAGGATATATTAGACCAAGTACCTCACCATGGGGAGCACCTGTTTTATTTGTAAAGAAAAAAGATGGAACCTTAAGATTATGTATAGACTATAGAGGACTTAACAAGATAACCATTAAAAATAGATTTCCTTTGCCTCGTATTGATGACCTTTTTGACCAATTGCAAGGTCCGTCGGTATTTTCAAACATAGACTTACAATCTGGATACCATCAATTAAGAATCAGACCTTTAGATGTCCCGAAAATTGCTTTGAGAGCGAGGTGCGGGCGTTATGAGTTTCTCGTTATGCCTTTTGGTCTTACCAATGCCCCAACTGTATTTATGGACCTTATGAACTGAGATTTCAAACTTTATCTAGATCATTTTGTTATTGTTTTTATTGATGATATTCTAGTGTATTCCACAGATAAGAAGGAGTACGAAGAACATTTAGGAATATTATGGAGACTTTGAGAAAGAACCAATTATTTGTAGAATTTAAAGTGTGAATTCGGGTCAGATAAAATAGCATTTCTAGGGCATGTTGTGTCTAGAGAAGGTGTGTAAGTAGATTCTCATAAAGTAGAAGCAATCACTAATTAGCCTCGACCCACCAGTGTGTCAGAAGTACGAAGTTTCCTAGGTTTAGCAGGATATTACCGTCGATTTGTTGAAAACTTTTCTCGAGTTGCTCAACCTATCACATACCTCATAAGAAAAACTGCAAAGTTTGAGTGGAATGATAAGTGTGAAGTAGCATTCCAAGAACTGAAATTTTGTCTTACCACATGTCCAATACTTACTCTTCCTAGTGGTACCGAAGGTTTAGAAATATAGAGTAATGCCTTAAGCCAAGGGTTGGGATGTGTGTTGATGCAACATGGGAAAGTGATAGGATATGCCTCTCGTGAGTTAAAACCTCATGAGCAGAATTACCCTACACATGACCTTGAACTTGCTACTATTGCTTTTGCATTGAAAATTTGGAGACATTATCTATATGGGGTTAAGTTTAAAATTTATACATATCATAAAAGCCGTAAATACGTTTTCACCTAAAAAGATATAAATATGAGACGACAAAGGTGGTTAGAATTTATAAAGGATTATGAATTGTATATTCAATATCACCCTAGAAAGGCCAATGTGATACCCGATGCTCTTAGCCGGAAAAATTACGCTACCGTTAACTTACTTACTATTCAGCCTGTTACCCAAAGAGAACTTCAAAGATTAGGAATTGAGTTGATTGAAGGTGTTCTAGAAGGATATTTAGCATCCTTAGCAATCAAACCAACCTTGAGTGAAGAAATTAAGGAGTTACAGAAAATGAACCAACAATTAGAGAAGATTCGTAAAAGAGAGTTGATTGGAAAAGAAACTGGTTTTGTGATACAAGAAGATGGATCACTTCGTTTTCAAGGACGATTATGTGTACTGAACCAGATAGATTTAAAAAGAAGAATCATGAATGAAGCACATAATACCCTTTACTCTGTACATCCAGGTGGAAATAAGATGTATAAAGATCTTTGTGGTGTGTTTTGGTGGAGTAACATGAAACAAGAAATTGCAGAATTCATTGCCAAATGTTTGACTTGCCACCAAGTAAAAATTGAACATCAACGCCCTTCGGGACTTTTGCAGCCTTTGGATATACCCACTTGGAAATGAGAATCGATAGCAATGGATTTTGTTATGGGATTACCAACAACTCCTCAAGGGATGATTTCTATATGGGTTATAGTGGATATGCTTACAAAAAGTGATCATTTCTTAGCAATTCATAGTACTTGGGATCTTTATTGAGCGATTAGCAAGAAAGTATGTTGAAGAGATTATTAGACTTAATGGAGTAGCTAGTTCTATTGTGTCTGATCAAGATTGCCGGTATGTGTCTAAATTTTGGCTAAAGTTACAAAAAAGCATTGGGTACTCAATTGAACATTAGTACAACCTTTCACCATGCAACAGATGGTCTGTTATTCTAGTATGAACACTAGACCAACTACAAGAAGGGGGTTGAATTGTAGTTGAGGAGAAATTTTGATTTGTAATGCGGAATTAAAACAAACTCGAAAGTAGAAAGAAACAAGCACACGGGATTTTACAAGGAAAATTTCCTAGGCCCAATAGGAAGAAAAACCTTGACCACGAGGGATTTTGACTCAAACTCTCTTTAATATAATAGGCCAAAAGACTCTCTTTTGTACAACCTATTACTGGACCTTCTCTGTTCCTCTAGGAACTTGCTTCCCTCACTCAGTTCCCCCTAAACTGATGACACTCACTTTCGACTTCACTCGAAGTCTTCTCTTTTCTCTCTTTCTTTCTCTCTCTTGAATACAAGGATATTCTCTGAATTTTCTCTCACCCATACACTATGAATATTACAATAATGAGTATGTTGAATAAAAGAGGAAATTACAAGAAAAAATTTCTAAGTAATGATTGACATTTTCCGCTTGAAAGTTCTTAAGTTTTCCTTCAAATAATTTCTTCTTATATAGCTGCTGCAAATCTTCTTCTACTGGTCATGTTGTGCTCCATGTTCTCCATGATGTGAGCGTGTATTGTTGTGGAGATCACGGTCCTAAATTCGCTGCACTTTCTCCACAAGTTTTGCAACAGAAATAAACTTTCCACTACTATCCGTTAGTGGACTAACATCCAGCAAGTTTATTGGAGTTTGTTGGAGAGTTTTCGGCAGTTAGTTCCACAAAAATTGCCACGCAATTTCCAGCTGATTTTTAAGCACAACAACAACAACAAAAATATCTAATAACTTAAAGAATCTTTTATTCAAAGATTCTAAGTTACTAGAGTATTAAACATACCATATGATAAAAATTCAAAGTGCATAAAATAATATCTTGACTTAGATTAAATAAATAATTTTTCTCCACAAGATATAAATGCAAAATTAAACATTACATTATTTTTGGTATTTTATAATTTTCGCGAAATAAAAACTATATAGTAAAATTATCCTAAGTATTTGGCATCATCAAAACATGGAATACAACAATATTTCCCCCTTTTTTATGATGGCAAATATAAGGCATATAAAACTGAAATAAGAAAAATAAAATAACTAGAGCAAAAGAATCAAGAGCTAATGACTTTAAAAAGCAAAACTAACAAAACTAACAAAAGACTAAGAATATAAATCTAGCACTAAACTAACAGAAAACTAATACTATATTCACAAAAATACTATACTAACATAAATCAGTTGTGAATAAGAAAATCCAAAAAGCATCACCTAGAACCGAAGAGGACTAGAATTTGAATTTTTATGTGCCACTCTACTTCTTCCCCCTTTTGTCATAATAAAAAAACAATAAGTACCCAGCAATACTCTAAGACTGCATCATATACAACAATATCAAGGCAAAGTAGCTCAAACACGCATCTAATAATACTAGCCATCCAACATGTAAATGAGCATATAGAGACAAAACAGATGCAAACAAGCAAGGTATGAGCAATAGCAGAGTTCAAGAGATGAAAAGAAGAAGGAAAGCAAATATAAGAAGAATAAGAAGGAAAGAAAAGAAGAAAAATAAACCAAAATAATAAACCAAAATAAACCGATCTGATTAATTAACACATCCAAAAACTAACAATAACAACGAGCACCAATGTTTAGTTACAAAAATCAAAAGTTATATTGTTTAATAGATTGAGAGAAGAATGATAAAGGATAGGATCAGGGATCAGGGTTTGGGACGGATGACATAGGTGGAAACAACGGAGTCAATCTTCTCACGAACAACCGTTTCACCTTGCTTCACAGCAGCAAGAAGGTGCTCCTATTGACCATCAATGCGAGCAATCCTAGCTTCCACCCCTGGATCCTTGAATGAAGAAGAGACAGGGACCCTTGAATGTCTTTGAGCAGACCAGCAAGACCAGTAGTAAAGAGCAAGGGAAAATCGACAGCTTTGGAATTAGATCCTGTAGGAACTGGATCCTCCTCCAAGTCAATCATGACAGAATCATCATCATCCTTGTTCCTTGGGACTTGGTATCTGCCAACCTTCTACTCTTCCTCACTGACTTGGTTCCCCCAGCACTCACTTCCTCAACAGGTTTCCTCTTAACCCCTACTTCACTTTTGACCTTTGGCTCGTCAACATCAAACACCACTTTACCACTCAACACCTTCAGACTCAGGTCAAATAGTTCTCAGGTTCAAGTTCAAAGGATGGGCTAGAAGGGAGTTTAACATTAATCTTTTTGAAAATAGTAGTAAGAATACTACCATAGCCATCTCGGTTATTGTGGGTAATGCAATGGGTCAAATGAGTAATCATGAGGGAAGGGAAATTAATCTTGATGTTGTTGGCAAGACAGTACATAAGTAGGGGTGTTCGCGGTTTGGGTTGCTGCGGTTTGGAATGTAACCCAACCCAAACCGCAAATATACGGTTTGACATTTTTCCAACCCAAGCCGCACCGCACTTTTGTGCAAACCAACCCAAACCGAACCGCACAAAACGGTTTGGTGCGGTTTGGTTTGCGGTTTAACCATTTTTTCCTCCGCGACATTAATTTTGTAAACTAGGAGTAAAAAAAAATTGTTAATAAATATAAAGAGTCTAAATAAATATGAAGTTGACTTCCTAATTAAACATAAATAATAATTTATCAAAAGTGTCCAAGTTCTTTACCTCAAACCTCTTTTTTCAGTTGTATTCTTGTATACCACCATGTCAAGTGTATTTAAAAAAATCAAAATAGATAAACTTTTTTTTTTAAAAAAAAATCATATCAAATTGCGGTTTACGGTGCGGTTTCGGTTTATAATAATTAAGACCTAACCCAAACCGCAAACCGCGGTTTGCTTGAAATCATAACCCAAACTGCAATTTTAAAACCGCAAACCAACCCAAACCGCGAAAAAACGGTTTGGGTTGTGGTTTGGTGCGGTCCAGACCACACTCTGAACAACCCTATACATAAGGGACAAGTCCATGAGATTGGCTTGCGTTCTTTTAGAAGTACGGGCAGGATAAAACGCCAAACAAGTTGAATTAGGAATTTGTGAAAAGGTGAAAGGTCTTTTTGGTCAAGAGAAAAATCAGTAGACTTTCCACCAAAAAACGACAGAACTTTATCATTTGAAATTCCATTTATATTCAATTGAACCTTGCCCTTAATGTAAGTCTTGTACCCTTCAGTTGGTACATCCAGCCAGTGTCCTAGAATTTTTTCAGTAAATTTCATCAATTTACTATTGACAATACTCATGCACATACCATCAGAATTTTCAAACTTTGAACAGAACTCACCCATTTCAACCTCAAACAAACCCTCATCAGAACAAAGAATTTTAGACCACTTCTGAAATTTCACTAAGTCAAGAAATTCTACCCATTTAACTTTCTTGCACCATGCAAGATCAACACAGAATCCAATCAAGTATTTGGAGGATTTTGATTTCTTACCCCTTTTTAACGACACATTAATGATCTTTTCTTGCTCTGTTTCATCCTCGTTAGCATGCTCTTCTTTCTTTGGTGAGATTTCTTCATTTCCAGAGGATTGCTCAAGTGAATCCTGGGTTTCTTGATTCGAATTGGAAGATTCCTGATCGCTCTCGTCGTATTACACCAAAGGTGAGGATTTTTCAGCAGGGAAATTTTGATGGGGTTTGGTCTCTTCAGAATTTTTTCGTTTAGGAGCCATTGACGAAGTTTTGAGAAGGATGAAGAAGATGAGTGGATTTGAGAGTTGATGGTTTTAGGTAAAAAGTAAAACCTGCCGTGAAATGAGAGATGATTTGACAGGGTTTTTATTTGGCGGTAGATTTATGGGGTTTTGTGAAGGAAATAATGACGACTGTTCACTCTCCTCTTAATCCATTGAATTTTTACTTTGGCTTTGAACTTAGACTTATGCGTTACATTGTATCAGAGTGAGATATTTTTAGTGGAAAATGAAATAAAAAGAAAAGAATGGAAACATAAAAGTGGAATAAATATTTACAAGAAAAATAAATATTTATGGAAAAAAAAATTACGAGAAAAAAATAAGAGAAAGGAATAAAGAACTCATGCATTATTCATGTACATGCTTTATTTACACAAGTCTCATCACGTTTTGCTCAATAACAATGTATGGACAATAAGGGGAGTATTATGAAGATTAATGTGAGTCCTTTACAATGACAGTATAATGAGTGATTAAATTCACAAAATGTTGCTGGGCACCTAGTGTAATCTTGTTACTAAGGGTTTTATTTGAAGTAGCACACTCAATGAATTCTAATCATCCCTAGCTCTAAGAGAATTTTCTCAAATTTTTCTCTAGGAAGTGGTTTAGTCAAAATGTCAGCTATTTGATTTTTAGTTGGATAAAATTCGACTTTGACAAGACCTTTTTCTACATTATCATTAAGGAAATGATGTCTAATGTGAATATGCTTGACCCTTGAATGATGAACTGGATCCTTAGAGATACAAATAGCACTAGTATTATCACAGTAGATAGGAACACACTTAAACTTAATGCCAAAGTCTCTTACTTGTTGCTTGATCCAAAGGACCTGGGAACAGCATGCAGCAGCAGCCACATACTCTGCCTCTGCTGTAAATAAGGCAACAATATTCTGCTTCTTTGAGCTCCATGACACCAAGCTTTTTCCTAGGTACTGGACAATGCCTGATGTGCTCTTGCGGTTAACCAAGTCTCCAGCATAATCCACATCCGAGTAGCTTACTAGGTCAAAAACATCACTTCGAGGATAGGACAAACATAAGTCATCGCTTCCTTTCAAATACCTTAGAATTCTCTTAACTGCTGTTAAGTGAGATTCTTTGGGATTTGATTGGAACCGAGCACATAAACCAACACTAAAAGAAATATCGGGTCTACTTGATGTTAAGTAAAGTAATGAACCAATCATACCTCGATATTGCTTCTCGTTTACACACTTACCATTTGAATCTTCATCTAACCTTGTTCATGTACGTTCCTATGGGAGTGTGGTTGGTTTTTGAGTGTTCCAGTCCATATTTCTTGAGCAGTTCCTTGACATATTTTATTGATGGATCATTGTTTCTCTTTCAGTTTGCTTGATTTGCAAACCCAAAATGAAGTTCAACTCTCCCATCATACTCATTTCGAATTCACTACTCATAAGATCAGCAAACTCCTTACGAAGAAGATCATTAGTAGCACCGAAAATTATATCATCAACATAAATCTAGACTACTAATAAGTCTGTTCCTTTTGATCGAAGGAACAAGGTTCTATCAACTTTACCTCTTAAATCTTGTGAAAGCAGGAATTTTGACAACCTTTCATACCAAGATCTAGGAGCTTGTTTCAACCCATAGAGAGCTTTATCAAGCTTATAGACTTGATTTGGAAGTTTCAGATTTTGAAATCCTGGAGGTTGTTCCACATAGACGTCTTCAATTAAAAAACCATTTAGAAATGCACACTTGACGTCCATTTGGTACAACTTAAATCCCATAAAGGCAACAAAGGCAATCAAAATTCTTATTGCTTCTATTCTAGCAACAGGAGCAAAGGTTTCATCAAAATCAATATTTTCTTGTTGATTATAACCTTTGACAACAAGTCTAGCCTTGTTCCTTACCACAGTTCCATGCTCATCAAGCTTGTTCCTCAAGACCCATTTTAGTCCTATAACCTTCTGGTTTTTCGGTTTTGTCTACAGGTGCCATACCTTGTTCCTCTGGAACTCATTTAGCTCATCTTGCATAGTTTTGATCCAATCAGCCTCCTTGAGTGCTTCCATATGGTCCTTAGGTTCTGTCATAGATAAGAAAGCATGAAAAGCACAAAAATTCTTCAATTGGGATTTCGTTTGAGTTCCCTTTTCAATGTCACTTATTATCAATTCTAAAGGATGAGAATTTAGGTGTTTCCAAGGCTTTGGATCAAATCTCCTAGTTGCTTCTTGAGTTTCTTGCGATGGTTGATTCACTTGATCTTCTCCTGGATCAGGAGATCCTTGATCCTCCTGTGTTCCTCCTGTAGCTTGTTCCTCAAGAATATCAGGCACAGGGTTATCAGGATCAGGAACTTGCTTCTTCTCTTTTCCTGCAGGGGTTAGTTCCTCATCATTATGATTAAACTCATCAGGGCGAGTCAAACCAAATTTCAAAGTTATCATTGTGACTCTGTTTCTGCAGGGAGTTAGTCTCATCAAAAATAACATGGACACTTTCCTCGACACACATTGTTCGTTTATTGTAGACACGATAAGCCTTACTACTTAAGGCATATCCTAGAAAAGTAGCCTCATCACTTCTAGCATCAAACTTTCCTAAGTTGTCCGTTCCATTGCTATGTACAAAACAGTTACATCCAAAAACACAAAAATAAGAAATATTGGGTTTTCTTCCTCTTAGTAGCTCATAAGGAGTCTTCATGTTGATTGGTCTTAGCATGACACGATTGATGATGTAGCATGTTGTGTTTACTGCTTCAGCCCAAAAATTCATCGGAAGATCGCTTGCAATTATCATCGTCCTTGCTATGTCCTCAAGAGTCCGGTTCTTCCTTTCGACTACACCATTCTGTTGTGGTGTTCTTGGAGCTGAAAAGTTATGATCTAAACCTTCATTGCTACAAAATTCATCAAACTTGGAGTTTTCAAACTCCGTACCATGGTCAAATCTTAAATGCTTTAATTTAAAACCACTTGTTCTTTGAATCTTTTTAGCAAAGGTTAGAAATTTATCAAACGTTTCATCCTTACTATGAATAAAAATAACCCATGTGTATCTCGAAAAATCATCTACTATGACTAATACATATTTCTTACCGGATCCGCTTTGGATGCGTACAGGGCCACATAAGTCCATGTGAAGAAGTTCTAATGGACTTTATGTGCTTACCATTTTCTTGGATTTGAGTGAGGATCTCACTTGCTTGCCTTTAACACATGAATCGGAAACATCGTGGTTTAGTGACTTAATTGTTGGTAGACCAACCACCAAGTCCTTCCCACTTAGTTTATGCAGTAGGGACAGGCTTGCATGGCCACATCGTTTGTACCACAGAAAAGGATCAACTTCGATCACACTTAAGCATGTGAGATTATTCCTAGGAACAAGGTTCAGGTTAACCATATAGGTCTTCCCTTTCCTCGTTCCTCAAGGATCTTGGTTCTTGTACTTTCATTGCTGACTACACAAGACTCATTGGTAAACTTCACTATATTTCCCTTACCACAAAATTTAGATATACTAAGTAAACAATGTTTTAAACCCTCGACCAAAAATACATTATCTATGGAATGTGATCGAGATTTACCAATCTTACCAACTGCTACAATGTTTCCTGTAAGATTGTCTCTAAAGGTCACAGTTCCTCCATTGAAGACTGAAAGTGAGAGAAATTTTGATCTATATCCTGTCATGTGCTTAGAACAACCGCTATCGAGGTACCACAAGTTGTTCCCCCTCACTTCAGCCTGTACCGTAGTAAACTAGTTAGTGGTAGGAACCCAGTCTAGCTTGGGTTCCATTGTTGGACTTGAGCCTTTCTTCATTTTCCAAACTTGTTTCACTAGGTTCCTCTCAATACGTTCTTCTCTGGTGGAACAGTCAGACACAATGTGACCATTGTTCCCACAGTAAAAACATGTTTTACTACTTGGCAGATCAACATATTTTTTCTTTTTGTTCTTCTTTTTATGATTGAAACCTAGACCGTCTCTTCCTTTGTTTTTATATGTTGTATCCATGTGACTTGGTCAGGAAGCTTGTTCCATGAGGGCTCCAGTTTCTTCTTTAATACCAGATTTTCTTGAAATATATTGTCAAAATCGTTTTTCAAATTTTCAGCAATATTTATGGTATTAGATGAAGACACTGTTCAGTGTCACATTTTAGTGAGTTAAGCCAATTTGAATGATTCTTAGTGATTTTCAAGGCATTAGTTAATTGATCTCTTTTAGCACATATATCCTTGTAATCATCTAAGATGTCTAGCAAAAGTTTTATAAATTGACTTTTATTCAATTATGTAAGTTCTTCTTCAATGGCATTAAAACCTACCTTGGGGTTTGATGATTCCACTTTGTCTTCGATATTTGCCATGAGACATAGATGGGCAGTTTCTTCCTCATTTTATTCCTGCTCCTCCTCTGAGTCAGACTCTCCCCATGCTGCCACCATGGCTCTCTTCATATCATTTTTTGAAAATGATCTTTGTTGTTCCTTCCCCTTCTCTTTGTATCTTCCTTTAGTTTTGTCGTTTTCCCATTGAGGAAATTCCTTGATGAAATGATCAAGGCCTCCACACTTGTGACAACTTAGCTTCGTTGATTTCTTAGTAACCTTTCCTTTGTAGTTCTTGTTGAAGAACTTCTTGAATCTTCTAACAATTATTGCAGCTTCTTCATCATCAGTTTATGAGTCTTCTTGTTCCTCAGACCTGAGGGCCAGAGCCTTAGGCTTTGATGATTTCATGAGTTTCGAGGTGTAACTCATGGTCATCTAGGAACCAGCAAGTTGTTCAATGGTGAACGTTGTGATGTCCTTGGTTTCCAACAGTGCCGTTGTCTTGGCCATCCATTTTTCATCTTGTGGTAGACTCCTTAGTACCTTCCGGACCTATTCCTGTGGAGAGATTAACTTTCCCAGAGATTCAAGTTCGTTTATAATGTTTGAAAAGCGAGTGAGCATATCTTGAATAGGCTCCTTTTGTTTCATGTGAAACAATTCATACTTATGCATGAGCATATCGATTTTTGATCGTTTCACTTTGCTTGTTCCTTCATGAGTAATTTGAAGGAGTTCCCACATTTGCTTTGCAGTTTTGCATCCCATGACTCGATTGTGTTCATGGGGACCAAGACCGCAATGGAGTAGCTTCTTGGCCATGTTGTTCATCTCCATTTTGTCGAAGTCCTCTTTGTCAAATTCGGCAAGGGTTTTTGGAACCAGCTCCCGTTTCTCGTTCTTTGTTGTGACTTTAAAGTCACCGATTTCAATTACCTTCCACACTTGGAAATTTTCAGCTTTAATAAATATCTTCATACGGTTCTTCCAGTATGAATAATGTTTGCCATTGAACATGGGTGGGCGTTGAGTTGAATACCCTTCATCAAGCTTTTCTCCTGTCGTGTTCATTGTTCCAGGTACAATCTCCTCAGTGTTTGCTGATTCTGGAGGTACTAGGCTCTGATACCAATTGTTATTCTAGTATGAACACTAGACTAACTACAAGAGGGGGGGTGAATTGTAATTGAGGAGAAATTTTCGATTTGTAATGCGGAATTAAAACAAACTTGAAAGTAGAAAGAAACAAGCACACGGGATTTTTACAAGGAAAACTTCCTAGGTACAATAGGAAGAAAAACCTTGACCACGAGGGATTTTGACTCAAACTCTCTTTAATATAATAGGCCAAAAGACTCTCTTTTGTACAACCTAATACTGGACCTTCTCTGTTCCTCTAGGAACTTGCTTCCCAGTCACTCAGTTCCCCCTGAACTGATGACACTCACTTTCGACTTCACTCGAAGTCTTCTCTTTTCACTCTTTCTTTCTCTCTCTTGAATACAAGGATATTCTTTGAATTTTCTCTCACCCACACACTATAAATATTACATAATGAGTATGTCGAATAAAAGAGGAAATTACAAGAAAAACTTTCTAAGCAATGATTGACATTTTTCGCTTGAAAGTTCTTAAGTTTTCCTTCAAATAATTTCTTCTTATATAGCTGCTGCAAATCTTCTTCTATTGGTCATGTTGTGCTCCATGTTCTCCATGATGTGAGCATGTATTGTTGTGGAGATCACGGTCCTAAATTTGCTGCACTTTCTCCACAAGTTTTGCAATGGAAACAAACTTCCCACTACTATCCGTTAGTGGACTAACTTCCAGCAAGTTTGTTGGAGTTTGTTGGAGAGTTTTCGGTAGTTAGTTCCACAAAAATTGCCACGCAATTTCCAGCTGATTTTTAAGCACAACAACAGCAACAAAAATATCTAATAACTTAAAGAATCTTTTATTCAAAGATTCTAAGTTACTAGAGTATTAAACATACCATATGATAAAAATTCAAAGTACATAAAATAATATCTTGATTAGATTAAATAAATAATCTTTCTCCACAAGATATAAATGCAAAATTAAACATTACATTATTTTTGGTATTTTATAATTTTCGCGAAATAAAAACTAGGGTTTTTTTCTATGATATACCCCTGTGTTTTTTAAAATTCTATAATATACCCCTAATGTTTTTTTATTCTACACTGTACCCTTGTTTTTTTGTAAGTTTTCTACGAAATACCCCTAGTGGCAATTAATGAAAACGGACGTTATTATTTTTTGAATTCCAATACAAAACTCCGTTTAGTAGTTAAAACCTCTTAACTTCCCCATTCTTATGTTCTTCTTCCCTGTTGTTCTTCTCTAAACCCTCATCACTCAGCGCCATTTGACACCATTTCAGTTGAAATCCACACAAAAAAGTTATGCAATCCCAACAAATTTGAAACTTGCTGAGAAATTTCATCATTGTGAGTTGCAGTGAAGACGAAGGTTGCGAAGGAAGACAGAATTTGAGACGAAAGTGCGCAACGAAGAGTTATTAGCTTGGAATTATCAAAATTCAGGTAAAATTCTTGATTATTAGTTGTTAAATTGGTAGATTTATGTATTTGCGGTGATTAAGTGATGTTTAGGGTTTGATTACTATGTTTTGGTGAAGTTTAGGGCTTGAAATTTGACTGCATGTTTGTTGTTGTGTGTTTATGTTCGTTGTTGCAGACAATGCCTGATAGAATTGTAAAAATTCATTACTTAGGAAAGTCTGTGGATGTAAATATTGAAGATGTTGATTTATGCTTGATGATAGATATAGTGAATGATATGTGTGAATTATTTGATGAAAAGGGCTATGAGCTCCCTGAATTTCCTGTGCTTTCATATGTTAATGGGGATGAAAGGATTTAACTGGTAGATGATGGGAGTATGATGAAGATGTTTGAGGTTGTGGGTACAAAGGTGATCAATGTTGGGGTTAGTGCTGCAGAAAAAGCAACTTTCATTTGGACCTTAGCACAAAGAGTTAGGAAGGCTGACCAAACTAAAGCCCATCAGTTAGGTGTGAGTGAAGGCCCAAAGGACAGTAGACCCAAAGTAGTAACTAGGAGCACCAAGGAATCATCCCCACCAAGCCAACCTGGTCCAATAGTTAGGCCCAAACTACAAACTAGGAGCAAAAAACAGGCCCTTAACACTATTTCTCCACAGATTGACTTACCTTTGTGTAATGATCCACCCCCTCCAAGCCCACCTAAAATTTTCTTAAATGAACCAACCCCACAAACCCAAACAGATTATTTTCAATCACTTCCCCTCTTAGTAGGCCTCCAGTGAGGAGAAGCCCAAGGCTCCCACAATTGCTTACATCCCAACCATCACAACAAGCCCAGTTCCACTTAAGTGGTCTTGACCAACTTGACTGGACTATAAATAGTCCTGATCACAGTCCATTTCATGAGCCCACCTCACAGCCCATTGATGAGCCCACCTCACAGCTCATTGATGAGCCCACCTCACAACCCATTGATGAGCACACTTCCCAACTAAGCAACTTAGAATCTAATGCTGCTGACCAACCTAACTCAACTGGACCCACTCCTCAACCCAATATGGATTCAAGTGAGCCCTCTAGCAAAATAAAACCCAAACCAGCCTTTCCATATGGGAAAAAAATGGCCAAATCTACAGCTAAGGGTAAGGGACTGTGGGTTGCCCAAACTCAAACCAGATCAACTGTTTCTAGTGCTCCTACTGCTAGCATACCTAGAAGAACTAGACCAACGGTTGTTGTGATGGAAGGTGTAGAAGGGAGTGACGATGATGAATGTGAAGATGACTGGGAACCTGGCCAGGATAGTGAAGAAAGTTCTGAGGATGAAATTGAGGATGATATACTCACTGATGAGGATGATGTGCATGAGTTACTTAACTATGCTTATGTAGATGGTGGGTGGGAGGCTTTTAAAGAGTCAGAATGGAGTGATGAGAGTGGATATTTTAGCAGGATGTTTAGGAATGGTGTAGTGTATGATGATGTTGACATGGGTAGGATTGATTTGAAGCCATGGATGATGTTTGTGGACAAAGAACATTTGAAGGACACTCTTAGAGATTACTGTATCCAAGAAGGTTTTGCCTTGGTTGTGAGGAGGTCTGAGGGGGCTAGGTACACTGCTGAATGTGCAGATGAGAGGTGTGAATGGAGAATTCATGCCTCTAGACTACCAGATGGTCATACTTGGGCCATAAAAACACTAAAGCCTGGCCACAAATGTGACTTGAATTTGGTTCAGAATCCCATGGTTACTTGTGAGTGGGCTGCTAAGAAATTGCTTGAGGATTTCAGATCAAACACATACATGAAAGGCAAAACAATTAAAGGCCTATTGTGGGATAGGTATGGGTTGACAATGGCCACATCTACTGTGTATAAGATGAAAGAGATGGCAATGAGGATGATTCAGGGGGCCATGATGAGTCTTATACTCACTTACTACTATGAGCTGCTCCTTAATAATAACCCTGGCTCAGTAGCTTTTTGCACTTGGAGAACATTGCAAAAGCCTGAGAGACCTTTACAGTTTACATCCATCTTCATCAGTTTTAAGTCTCAGTTCCAAGGCTTGATAGATGGATGTAGGGGATTGGTGGGAGTTGATGGCACTCACCTTAAAGGTAATTATGGGGGGATTCTTCTGTCAGCAGTCTCATTGGATGGCAACAATGAGATCTTCCCGATTCTTTTTCTTGTGGTTGATTGTGAAAACAAAACAAGTTGGAGTTGGTTCTTCACGCACTTGAAGACCTTGTTGACTGCAAATGGCAGGAATGATTGGACAATAATGAGTGATAGACAAAAGGTAATACACTCATTTGTTTGTTTTGTACAATACTAGTGTTTTTTAAAATTACACTTACTAACACATATACTTTGTTTGTCACATGTGAATAGGGTATTGATCCCAGCCTAGATCAGGTGTGGCCAAAAGTACCAAGAAGATACTGTGCAAGGCACTTATGCAAGAACTTCAAGAGTGAATACCCTGGTATTTTGATGCACAAGCTGTTTTGGGGAGTCACAAACTCATACTCATTGTACAGTTTTAGGAAGGCATTGCAAAAGGTGCAACAAGTAGGCTGGTTTGGGTCTTTGTGAAATGGTTCAAGGATGTAGGTCCCCTTGAAACTTGGACAAAGTGGAAGTTTGATCCATCACTTTGCAATGATCAAAACACCAACAACTTTGTGGAGAGCTTTAACTCCACTATTGGCTCAGATAGGTGCTGCCCTATATTGACCTTGTTGGAAGGTATTTAAACCCTTTCCTTCACTTCTTCCAGTCTTTAACTCCACTATTGGCTCATGTTGATAATTGCTGCTGTGTTTCAGGTGTTAGAAGAATAGCAATGGTCAGGCATGCCACTAGACAACAACTAGCAGAGCAATGGGTTGATGATGGGGTATGTCCAAATATCAGGGAGAGGGTAAGATTTTTAACCAAGGACTCTAGGACATGTCAAGCTTACCCATCTAGGAGGAGTGAGTATGAAATTCATGATGGTAGGGCTGTTTTACCTGTTTCATTGAATCATAAAACCTGTGCTGGTGGGAGATGGCAGATTAGTGGAATTCCATGTAAACATGGAATCAAGGCAATCTTGGATGCTGGGAAAGACCCTTTGCATTTTGTGAGTGAATGGTTTAGTGTGGCTAGGTACAGGGAAGCCTATAACCTTAACATCTCACCTATTCCTGATTCAGAACAATGGCCTGACCTAGGTTGTCCAAAACTCATCCCTCCAACCATGAAAAGAGGAATAGGCAGGCCATCTAGGAATAGAAAGAGGGAGCAGGGAGAGGAAAGGAAGGGAAAATAGAGCAGAACTATGCAATGTAAGAAGTGCAAGGCATTTGGCCACAACTCAAAAACATGTAAAGGAGGTGCAACAGCAAGAGAGCTAAGGGAGCAGCAAGGTTTGGAGGCTCAATCTTCCAAGCAGACAAGGAATTCAAGAACACAAGCTAGCACTTCACAGCAGACACAACCTGAGATGGACAGCAACTTGATTGACTTGATGATCAATCAATCCCAAACAGCTCCCCCTCCTAGGGCAAGGACTTCACAACAACCTAATCCAAAACACTTCAAGGCCAGCACAGCCTAGACTCCCATCTTCACAGCAGCAGCCAAGCACTTCCTCACAGCAAACATCCTCACAGCAGCATGTGTCCACAAGGGAAAAACACCCAAGGCAAGCTGCCATGAGCCAGCCATCTTCAAGTATTGGACATGCAATTAGTCCAAAGAGGCAGAAAATCTTGGGCAGATTGCAAATGCTCCAAAAGTAGTTTGTTTTGGTAGAACAATGGCCACTGTTTTTGTCATACTTAAACTGGCTTTTTGGCGCATGTGCTTTATTATGTGAACATCTAGGAAATGATCCACTTTTGGTTGTTGCCAACTGTGTTAACAATAGATAAACAATAGATAGTGCTTTACTTTGTTGCCAACATTTGTTTTTGGCAGACAAGTTTCATTAGACAAGTTATTTATGTAAGACTTGGTTTTTTTTTGGGAATGTCAAATACTCAACTTTGTTACAAATTTTCAAATGCTATTATATGAAATATTTGATAATTAAACACTGAATTTGATGTTCTCATTCATAAGAAAATAGGATACAAACTTAGGTCATCTATACTAATATATTAAAAAACGTTCCTAAGAAAGTCTATGTGCCACGTGTCGCCCCTCCCTTTTTCTTGCATTATGTTATTATCCATTTAACTAACAATCAAAATGCATGAAGGAGGATTTGAACACTAGACCTCCTAAGTTGAAAATCTCACTCATTACCATCTTAACTAGCAATGAGTTGTGAGATATCTCTCCATATTAATATGTAAATCCCTCATTTAAATATGAAAAATTAATGAAAAAAGACAAAAAAAAAAAAAAAAAAAAGAATTTGAAACTTTCTCAAATGTAAACAAAAAATAAAGTACTCAATGTATGGAGCCGGGGCATCGCCCGAGCCACACACTAGTTACAAAATAAAAACAAAGAACTATTGCTTACACCCACCCACTTGCAACATTCTCATCCTAATATAACAAAAAATTAGCATTAAAACATACAAAAAGATACCAATTTTAGCCATCTCCTTTAAAAATTCGGCCAATTCATTCACCTTCTCTTTAACCCCTGCAACCTCTTCTTTGATGTTCAATAATGTTGCATCATGTTCATCTTCTGCATTCTCTTGAAGACTAAACTGCAATGCCTCTCCTCTCCTGAGAACATGGTGGTTGTTCAGCCACATGAAGAATTGACAATAATCACAATTGAAGTACGCTTTCCTCGGATTTCTTTGAGACCCAGAAATGTGGAGCTTTGCAATTTTTGGGGGGATACAATTACACCTAGGGCAGATAAATTCCAGTTCACAAGGAGATTTTGATTGATAAGAGCTGGAGCTTGACATCTTCGTTAATGGAGGAAAGTATAGGGGATGGAGAGAGAGAGAGAGAGAGAGAGAAAGTGAGAGGGAGGGAGAGAGAATGAACTGGATATAAGAGGGAGAAAAATCGAGGGCTGAATTGGTTATGGAGGCAATTTTTCCCTCCAAACCCTGTCATTAGGAAACATTAACAGTAAACGTTAAGTATATTTAACGGAGGGGTATTTCGTAGAAAACTTAAAAAACACAGGGGTACAGTGTAGAATAAAAAAACATTAGGGGTATATTATAGAATTTTAAAAAACACAGGGGTATATCATAGAAAAACCCTAAAAACTATATAGTAAAATTATCCAAAGTATTTGGCATCATCAAAACATGAAATACAACATGGTCAAACTAAGAGAACTATTCAAAATTTAGAAGACTTATTAGAAGCTTGTGTTTTAGAATTCAATTGTTCATGGGAAAAGCATTTGCCATTAATAGAATTCTCCTATAATAATAGTTACCATGCTAGCATTGATATGGCACCTTATGAAGCTCTATATGGTCGAAATGTAGAATTCCTTTATGTTGGAGTGACATAGATGAATTGAAAATAATTGGACCTAAAATGATACAAGATTCATCTGACAAGGTTTGAATCATTCAGGAAAAAATGAGAACTGCGCAAAGTTGTCAGAAAAGTTACGATGACCTTTGAAGAAGGCACGTGGAGTTTTCCGTTGGTGAGTCAGTATTTTTACAGGTTTCCCCTACCATAGGAGTAGTGAGGTTTGGTAAAGCAAGAAAACTTCGTCCTAGATACATTGGGCCATTTGAGATTATCAAGAAAATTGGAAACGTAGCTTACTAATTAGCACTCCCTAGTGAAATTTCTCGAATTCATGATGTGTTCCATGTTTCACTTTAACGTTGATATATACCAGACCCATCCCATGTCATTAATATACCCCCTGTTCGAGTTGGAGAAGTTTTGACTTATGAATAGCAACCTGTTCAAATTCTAGATCATAAAGACAAGGTACTTCGCAACAAAGTTATTCTTTTATTAAAGGTGTTATGGTCTAATCACATCGAAACAGAAGATACATGGGAAGTCGAGCAGGATATGCGGACAAGTACCCACACCTATTCTAAGCTAACTTTAAGTTTCGAGGACGAAATTTCTTTTAAGGAGGAGATGATGTAATAACCAGGAAAAAAATATATATTATGAATATATTAGTGGCGGATTGAAGGTTAAAGTATAATTATAAGATAAACTAGTCCCTAAGACCTTATATACGTTAGTCTGTCATTCATATGATTATATTAGGTAAAGTTATGAGTTTACTTGGCTTTGTGTATCAGCTCAGGGCAAGTTATATGTGCATACACATATCATTATATTAACATTATAGTTTATAAAGTACTTTAAGGGTCAAAGATTAATAAAATTATCAATCACTAGATTATAAGCTAACAAATATATCGAGTAAGATTTTTCGTAAGTGCCACATAAACCTAGAATGCTCCTAACTTATAAACGGTTAAGCTAATGACCAACATAATTTACTTTTTGGAATCGTCACTAATGATTTGACCTAAGTCATACAATCGCTTCCCGTTTAGAAAGAATAAGTGAACGCAATTTTCGTAACTGGAATTGGTAGAAATAAATTACACTAAATATACATAATAAATTGGAAACATGTATATCCTAACATCATTCTACTTTGCTACAACTACCTAATGTATTTTGGCCAACTAAAAAAGTTAGATACAGGTGGATTTACTACAAAGAAGAACATTGCAAAACTATTTACGTAAACAAAGCTTCCTTCAATCTAGAAACTCATTTGCTGCCACTGCACCGCCATATTTCTCCTATAAATAGCCTATCAATCTTAACGTTTTTTGCAAGAGTAAGGAGGAAAAAAAAAAGAAAAAAAGATAGTGTGTGAGGACGAAGCACATTAGTTAGATATTAGGTATCATCAATATTATCAGGTACATTCTTGAATACCCCTTCTTAATGTTGTTTTGCCACAATGTGTTGTTATATTAACCTCTTTAGATAATAGTATTAAA
Organism: Beta lomatogona; assembly: GCA_947646795.1. Lineage (NCBI taxonomy): Eukaryota > Viridiplantae > Streptophyta > Magnoliopsida > Caryophyllales > Amaranthaceae > Beta > Beta lomatogona. The sequence continues at coordinate 68,841 of CANSNZ010000481.1, forward strand.
AATAATTTTGCCTTAATAGTAAAGGTATATTGTGTTTTGCAAATAATGTGTTTATAGTATACATGGTATTGTTATGATTTACATACAAGGTGATTCTAAAAATACTATCATATGTGGTAACAATGATGTTATATAAAGATGTTACTATGATAAAATGAAATGGAGTTTTGTAGTGGAAAACAAGTTCTTATTATAAAATGAGATGGAGGTTTGTGTCGGGGAAAAAATTATATATATGCGGGTGACGTACGTTAATGTAGGAGTGTGCACACGGAATTATCAGGATAGGCTAAAGGCCTGAAAATATTATTATCCGAAGTGACGTACGTCATTGTAGGGGTGTGCACGAGATTTGTCGGGAGAAACTACAACAAATGATTTAGTACAATCATAAGTAACTGATTATTTTATATAATTATCTGCCAAGTGTTTTTACATGGTATTGGAATGTACTGAACCATTTTGGGTTGAATTTTATAAAATGTCTTGTTTTCAAGTATTAGTAATGGAAATTGGCAGGATTGAGGAATATAAAATATTAGGATTAATATACTATATGTTGTTATCTCAAGCTTTATAATATTTGTTTAGTCTACTTGGCTGGCAAGTAATCTATTATCCCTTAAGATGTTTTTCAATTGGAGACTTGTGCAACGATGTCCAAATCAGGTAAATCCAAGGCTGATCTCCGTTCCTAAACCTACAAAAAAGGGACCCACCTTGGAGGATTGGGTGGTGGTTCCTCCTCTGAAGCTTAAGGCAGGTATCAGGAGTGAGAAGGAAAAGTATAGATAGATAGAGAGAGAAAGTGAGAGAGTATTTTCACAGAGTAAGTTTACACTGTTCAAATGAATTGCCTTTCTCCTAATTTCAGGGGGAGTATTTATAGTGTTTCAGATATGATTGCTGCCTTTTTAGGTTACCCTAGAATAGGGGCACCTGATTGGCTATGCAATCAAATCATGACACGTGACAGGCTATGATTGGCGGTGGATCATCAACCAATCACCTGCAGCCATTTTTAGGGATCTGGGCCTTAAATATTCTTTAGGCCAAAAGGTGGGTTTTTACTCCTTTCTCAGTAAGACCCAATGGTTAAACCACTCCTCTTTACTTCCTTTGATGGGACACGTGTTTGATCCTGATGGATCCATGAGTCTCCAAGAGAGCCGTTGATTATTTAGGCTACAACATTTACCCCTAAATGGGTTTTTACTGTTGGCCCCACGACGGTTAATGTCCTTTTTATCTGAGGAAGTTACCACAATTTCAAAAGGAGGCAGACACGCCATTTTTTGGGCTTTACCGGTCATATTTAACCGGTGTAATCATTACGGTCACCTTTTAACCGGTCTAGAAGGTTTTTCACCCCCCTATATTTATATATATTCTTTTGTCCTTACTTCAATCATTTTACACCTTGAGAGAACTTTTATAGAGAGAGAGGCTCTGCATATTTTCTTGGTTTCTAGAGATAATGAGTTCGTCCGACTTCCGTTTTCTTCTCTGAATCGTCCAAGCGTTGGTCAGGTGTCCTTTCTATCTCCTTCGTTCTTCTTTATTCTTTATTTTTTTTCTTAAAAAATCAATAAAATGGATTCCTCTTCTTCGTCAAATAATCCTGGTCGTTCAAGAGTTTGCCTTGACACTAGAACCGATAGTACTTCTTCTTCGGCACTTTCTAGAGTTGGGCCTATTCTGGCCGATTGTATATATTTATATAGTTTTGGCCGGCAAAGTTACACGACCCAGTCTTTACCTGTGCAGGATAATCTGGCGCGCGTCAACGCCGTCAAGTAAACGGCCTGTCTAAGACGAAGAATAATTGTCCCTTCTTATAGCTCTGAAATGGAGGAATCTACTGGACGAGTTCCAGAGGAGACGAGGGAAATCCAAAGTGCTCCGCCATTAGCCGGGCCTACTTCCCATGGTCAGGGTGAGGAAGAAAACCATGGAATAAATCTTGAGCCCAGTCCATCTGGTAGGGAGATTGAGATGGAAGAAGCCGGCGAAGGCAATAACGAGGGAGGCTGATTCTGGCACCGCTGAAGAATCGGACGAACCCGCAACTACCTCGTCTGAAATTAGGAGACGCTTAGGTCCCCTCTCTGATACTGGTTTTATTTTAGCCAACCGTAGGTTGTTAGAGAATATTGGCCCTGATCCCAGCTACTTATCCAATGTTATGCCCATGCCGGGCTTCTCTTTCGTCATTCCCGATAAGGAGGCTACAATTTTAAGTGCTGCCAAGAACCACTTCGCCGTCTACAAGCAAGCCTTGGACGCGGGGTTAAGATTTCCTCTCCACGACTTTATCGAGCAGGTGCTTAGGCATTACAACGTCGGCGATAACAACCTGGCACCAAATGCTTTGCACAACATTATGACATTCATAGCCGTATGCGAGTTGCACGGCATGACCCTTTCTCTTCCTGCCTTTACTCAGATACACTATGTATCTAAAGTTCCGGGGACAGTGGACGGAGCTTGGCTCAGCGTCTGTAACCACTTTGGCTTTCTTACGACTTGGAGCAACCTTCGAAGATGCACGATTGGAAAACCGACTTCATTTTCATCCGAGCTGCCAAAGATTACATCGCCGAGGGGTACCGCTTCCATAGTCGGGCTGTTCTGAACACTAGAAGAGGGTCGTCCTTTTTGGATTTAGAGGATAGATTTGCGAAGATGTGATGGAATACTTTAGAGTAAAAGAGTATTCTAGACCAAATCATCCATCCTTTAAAAGGGACAGCTAACTGGATTCCCTTCAAAGAGATGTTTTATGATGATAACTTCTTGGTCACCGAAGCTTGCGATTGGCTGAGGATAGAGGTATATCTTCAAAACTCTAAGTAAACTGCGCCATCCAGAATGTGTATCTTACTAACCCCTTTATCTCTTTTTTGCAGAGTCAGCTAGAGCACTTCTTAAAAAATCTTGGACGGGCGATATCAGTATGTCTAAATTTATTGATAACCTTTGGAAGTAGTTCGCCAAGACGAGCGCCGAAAAAGGGGCTGAAACTCAGGTAAAATTTTTTTTTTTCTAAATCGTCTTTGCGTCTTAAAGCATCTTCCTTGCCTTGAACGGGGTCCTTCACGGAAGGAAAACGGCCACATATGGCCGGCTTCCTTTTGCACTTGATCTTTGTCTCATGAAGACGAAGTCTTTGCTTATTCGTCCAAGGTCTAATTATTAAATTTTGGACGAGGGTTCCTCGAGGAAAGAAGGCGCCCATAATTGGACGGCTTCCTTCATCCGTCCATCCTTGTCTTTGAACCTGGTGCTGGACGAGGACCTGACTGGTTCGTCCAAGGTGAGCATTAAGTTCTGGACGAGGGTTCCTCGAGGAAGGAAGGCGTCCATGATTGGACGGCTTCCTTCTTCGGTCCATCCTCGTCTTGAACTTGATGCTGGTCTTGGACGAGGGCATGGATGGTTCGTCCAAGGTGATCATTCGGCTTTGGACGATGGTTCCTTGAAGAAAGGAGGCGTCCATGATTAGACGATTTCCTTCATCGGCCAATCCTCGTCCAGAGTTTAGTAGGGCTGTAAGAGTTCAATTGGACGGCTTCCTCTAGCAATCAGGGTGCGTCCAAAACACATTATATCGGCTTTGTCTCCTTTGAACGAGAACTCTCCTGACTTCTGTTCATTTGTGCAGAAAATGCCCGAACAAACAAGACCCCGCCTGCTGGGAAGTCTTCTTCGTCCAAGAAGAGGCCTGCGGCGGCTGGTGACCAGCCTCTGGCCAAAAAGCCCAAGGGCTTTGTGAAGAAGAAGACTAAACGGCCATCCATTCAGAAAACAACTCCCGCCAGCAAGGGGGTCGGTGAAAAGACTATCCCGCTTTCAGCAGGCAAAACTTTGGTGGACGACCCGTCCACTGATTCCCCGGCCGTGGGAGAAAAAGGGCTTGCTCTACCCTAGCTCCCAGTGCTCAGTTGGACGCATCTGGTCATCCTAAGATCAAGTCAGACAACGCTCTAGCGCTGGTGGATAAGCCGGATGCAACTGCTAAAGACGGATCAGGCTTCAGCGGGACGATTGCTAAGCTGGTCTCCCAAATGCCGCTATCTATTAGGGCGGCGTCCTTATCTTCGGGTGAGCCACATTACCCTAACATAGTTAAGACGCTGCGGGGCAGTGGACGTTCAATGAGTCCTTCCAACAGACATGCAGTAGTCATCCCCATCAAGAGAATGGACTCCCCCCTCTTTTAGATAAGAACAAAGAACCTGCATCCGCTTCGGCTGCTCCGCTAGCTGACTCAGACGAGGAAACTTCTATTGCCTTTGCAAAAATGTCAAAGGCTGAACGAGATAGGCTTAAGCATGAGCTGTTCAAATGCTACCCTGAGTCCTACATAAAGGGCTTGAGGGGAGCATCGTTTGGACATGTGGGTTACATGTCACAACTTCCTGCCGAGGTACATCTTGTTGTCGTTTTTATTTTGGTACTTGTACCAAATTTTTGTTTTTCAACTCGTCTACTGATTTGCTTGACCTTCGTTATTTTAGCTTCTTGCTCGCAGCATTTTAATTAAGGAATGGGCGAGAGAGCTTAGAAAGGAGAATAAACACCTCGTCCATCAAGCTACAACGGCTGGGGACAAGGCCATGTACGACATTCAGCTGGCGGAGACTCTCCACCGTCAATTTCGGGAGGCCTGGGAAAAACGATCGGTCGAACTGGAGGCTAGCAACAAGAAGTACCTCGTTACCATCAACGAGATGTTCAAGGAAAAGGATCAATTGCAGCTGGCCTTGGACACCATCTTAGCTGAGTTGAAGGGCGAGAGAGATATTGCTCTTGTGGCCGCTGCTCAACTTAGGAGGGACAATCTCCTTCTAAGGGCCCAGAATGCTCGGCTGACAAGGGAGGTGGAGCAGGCCTACAACGACGCCAAGGAGGGCCTTAACCAGGTCATCGAGACGTCCAAGGACTGGGCTCTCAAGGCCTTTGAGATGCAGGCGGCGCCCGAGGAAGTTCCTCGTTTCGAGCGCCGCCTGACATTTCAGGAGAGCGTTCACTAGGCAATGGTGACTGTGGAGGAGCCTCCTACCTTCCTTGATTCCTCGGACGACGAGGTGGAGGATGGTGAAGAGTCTTCCAAGGACGACCAAAAAGCTCCTAATGAATAAAGTTCCCAGCTTTAGGTTGATTTAAAGTATCTTGGCTTGTTCGCCGTTATATCTTAGTCTCTTTGTTTTAAACTAGTTTGTAACTTCTCTTTTGACGAACGTTTAATGAAACGATCTTTATCAATGCTTGTCTTTTGGTTTAGTCATCACACTTAAATTATCATCAAGTATAACTGAGTCTCGTCTTAGACTATGGACGACCTTCAAACTTTCCTCAAAACAAACAAAGTATAATGGACACTCGTCCTGTTTTTCGGACGGCTTTCGAGCTTAGTTAGGAAAAGGGTGAGTCTCGTCATCGTTTTTGGATGATCTTTAAACTTTCCTCATATAAGCAAAGTATAACGAGAGTCAACCTGTTTTTCGGACGGCCTTCAAACTTAGCAAAGCAAAGGATGAGTCTAGTCCTTGTCTTTAGACGATCTTCAAACTTTCCTTAGATAAGCAAAGCATAATGGAGACTTGTCTTGATTTTCGGACGGCCTTCAAGCTTAGTTAAGCAAAGGGTGAGTCTCGTCCGTGTCTTTGGACGATCTTCAAAGTTTCCTCAAATAAGCAGTATAAATGAGGCACGTCCTGTTTTTCGGACGGCCCTCGAACTAGACTCGTCCTACAAGTTCTAAATGTTTGGTTGCATCCCCCCCCTTCTTGGGCTTAGCTCATCCTCTTATTTCGGACGAGCTTTGTACCAAGAAGGAGAGCGGCCAACTTTGGCTGAGCCAACATACAACTTTATATTTAGGACGAGCTTAGGTGTTGTTTATGGACGTACCATGTTTTGCCGGCATCCTTGAGGAAGCAACACTGGTCTTGAAGTAGTGAGCCTTTAATAGGGCCCTTACTATTTAGCTGACCTTGCATTTTAAAAGTAAGATTCCTTTACTAAGGCTTGCTTATTTCTGGTCGACTTCCTTTTAGGGACCATAATGTTTCTCTTACTCGAGATTACCATTATTTGGCTAACCAGATGTGTAATAAACTTTTTAAAGGTTTATTACACTTTGGCCGGTCTCCTTGAGGAAGCAATGTGCGTCAGAGAAATGGTTATTCCATTGTTTAGTTTTTACTTTGGACTTTTTTAGTTCTCTTAAATTTTGTCTAAGTTAATGTCACTTTTAGACCACTAGACTAATTGGTGGTAAAAATGCCCCAAAGTGAACAACTTAGTAAAAAATAAAGGAATAATATAGGGAGAAAGTAGAAATTATATTATATGAATTTTACTTGACTAAGTGCCAAGATACATATATACATTTCTAGTTCTCTTTTTGTGCTGTGACACTTGTTTGAGATTACAAACTACTTCCAAATTCTTGCCGATTACAAACTACGTTGTACTTCTTCAATGTGTCTGAGTTCCAAGTGCGATGTATTGGTCTTCCATCCATATTTTGGAGACGAAAAGTTCTGCTTCGCACTTCCTGGACTATCAGATATGGTCCTTCCCAATTTTGTGTTAGTTTACCCAGCTCCTTAGCTCGTCCAGCAGCTTCCATCTTCCTCAGAACCAAATCCCCTACCTTGAGTGGTCGTCTAGCGACTCTCTTGTTAAAGTCCCGAGTCATTCACAGCTTGTACAATTGCATTCTTAATAGTGCATTGCCCCTGACCTCTTGTACTGGTCCAAGGCCGTGCGCAAGGCGTCCCAATTGGCTTCTTCGATCTAAATGGGCAAGACGGCTTCAGTGTCATATACCAGCATGAAGGGTGTCTCTCCTGTAGAGTTTTTTTGCCGTGGTTCTAATGGACCATAACACCAGTTGTAGTCCTTCAACCCATAGTCCCTTGGCATTGTCCATCTTTCTTTTGATGTCGTTTGATAGGATTTTGTTGAACGACTCTACTTGCCCATTGGCTTGTAGGTGGGCGATTGCAGCAAAGTGAATTTTGATTTCTCTTTCTGCCAACCAATCTTTCAGCTTTGGCGTTTCAAACTGTGGACCATTGTCAAAAATAATGGATTGCGGCATGCCGAACTGGGTTATAATGTTCTTCTAAATAAAGCCCTTGACATCATTCGTTGTTATACCCCGCATTGCTTCAGCTTCTATCCATTTGGTGAAGTAGTCCACAGCTAAAATTACAAACTTCTTTTGACCAGCGGCCACAGGAAAAGGTCCCAGAATATCCATGCCCCATTTGGCAAAAGGAAGTGGGAACAAGATAGGAGTTAAGTAATTGGACGGCTTCTGATGTAAATTTCCATATTTCTGACAACTGTAACACTTCTTTGCATAAGCAAGAGCATCTTCTTTTAAGGTAGGCCAGTAATACCCAGTCCTTAAAGCCTTTTCTGCTAAAGCTCTTCCCCCAATGTGAGATGCACAATCTCCTTCATGGAGTTCTTTCAGCACTTCTAGTCCATCTTCCCTGGTGATACACTTGAGAAGAGGACGATTGAATGACTTCTTGTAGAGGGTTTCATCCCACAACTCAAACCACTTGTCTCGGGATTTTATGTACTTAGCCTCTACAGGGTCTGAAGGTTGTCGTCCTGTCTTCTTGAATTCTATTATGGGCTCCATCTAAACTGCCCCTCGGCTAAGCAACATAACCTGTTCTAGATCAATACTCTTTTTCGTCTTAACTTCCTAGAAAACAGTTCTTGGTGCATCACAGTCGGCTGAACTGGCCAATTTTGAGAGAGTATCAGCTTGATGATTTCCTGACCTTGGTACTTGGTCGAGAACAAATCGCTTTAAAGGCTCAATCTCATCCTTGATCAGACGCTTATATTTGCTCATTGATGCTTCTTTGCATTCAAAATCTCCATTGACTTGACTGACGACTAAGAGAGAGTCCGATTTGGCCTCAATCTCTAAAGCCCCAACCGCCTTACACATCTTGATCCCAGCCAGGTGTGCTTCATACTCAGCTTCATTATTGGACGCTTGGAACTGGAGCCTTAGTGCATATTCAAATTTATCTCCATCTGGAGATTGACAAATGAAACTTGCCCACATCCATTGATAGTGGATGATCCATCTACCATGAGCGTCCAGTGCTTCTTTCCTTTGGCCATATCATATATTGGTTCTATAGTTGGCCGAGTGAGCTCAACTATAAAATCTGCCAAAGCTTGCCCCTTAATATCTTTCCTTGGTTCAAAAGATATGTCAAACATGTTTGGTTCAACAACCCACTTCAGCATCCGTCCAACAGCTTCCATCTTTTGTAGAACTTGCTTTATAGGTTGGTCAGTGTAGACTAGTATACTGTGAGCCAAGAAATAAGGCCTCAACTTCCTACTGGCCATGACAAGTGCCAACCCAAACTTCTCGACCGAGGTGTACCTACATTCCGCGTCCTTGAGCACATGACTTACAAAGTATATTCGGCCAATAGAACAGCGCTCACGGCCTGAGAAGACACGGCTAAGTATACAAACAGTTTTTCCCCCTCGACTGGACTAACCAACCTAGGTAACTGACGAAGGTGGTCCTTGACTTACTGAAGTGCTTGTTCAGCTTCTGCTGTCCATTCAAACATATCTTTCTTCTTGATAGTAGCGAAAAAATGATGACACTTGTCTCCTGACTTAGACAAGAAACGTCCAAGGGCAGCTAGGCAACCCGTCAGACGCTGTACTTCCTTGATCTTTGACGGGGACTTCATCTCTAGTATAGCTTGGATCTTTTCAGGATTGGCTTTTATTCCCCTCTGATCTACTAAGAAGCCTAAGAACTTCCCTGCCAAGACACCAAAAACACATTTTTTGGGGTTCAATTTCAACTTGTTTTTCCTGAGAGTTTCAAAGGTTTCTCTCATATCACCAATGTGGTCTTCTTCTTGCTGACTCTTTACGATCATGTCATCTATATATGCTTCTATGTTTCTTCCCAGTTGGGATTGGAAGACCGTGTTGATCAATCTTTGGAAAGTGGCTGATGCATTCCTGAGGCCAAAAGGCATCCTCAGCCAGCCATACAGCCCCTTCTCCGTGATGAAGGACGTCTTGTCTTGGTCCTCCGACCACATGGATATTTGATGAAATCCTGAATAAGCGTCCATGAATCTCCACAAAGCATGGCTAGTCGTGGAATCTACCAGCCCATCCAACTTAGGCAAAGGAAAACTGTAACAACCACCACATTCGAGCAGCTAGCTAATCATACTTAACATTCATAAATCTCAATTATCATTCATAAACCTCAAATTAACTTATCTCGCAGCGGAAACATAACTTATAAAATGATCCTGGACCTGGGTCAAGGCCCATAATATAACAATCCATAATGCATATACAAATAATTAATCTTAAACAAGTCTCCAAAACTATGTAATAATACACCATAAAAATTTCCTTAAATAAACTATATCATCTAGGGGTGCTTATCGAGCGAGCCGAGCCCGAATAGTACTGGGCTCCGCTCGAGCTCGTTTAAATTTTCATGGGCTCGGCTCGGCTCATGAGCTTGCCGAGCTTGGGGGAGCCGAGCTTGGCTCGAGCTCGTGATTAGAATTTGCGGCTCGAGCTCGGCTCGAGCTCGGCCCGTGAGCTCGTTTAGGCTCGGATCTTGAGCTCGTTTAGGCTCGGCTCGTGAGCTTGATTGTGGCTCGAGCTCGATTATGGGCTTGAGCTCGATCTTCTCTATCTTTTTTTCTTTTTAATTGATTTTACCTTTTCTTTTTATCTTTCTTCTAATATATACTTTAGTTAGTATCTTAAAAGAAATACTTAATATAATTTTTAATATATATAATTTTTTTTAATATAAAATATTATTTAATATAAAATATTTTTTAGTATAAAATAATAATCGAGTTGTTCATGAGCTTTACGAGCCAAGCTTTGCCTAGCTCAGCTCGGCTCGTTTAAGTCTCGAGCTCGAGCCGAGCTTCAACGAGCCGAGCTTTGACTGAGCTTTGACCGAGCCGAGCCCAAGCTGCTCGCGAGCTTGTCAGGCTCATTATCACCCCTAATATCATCTCCACCATTGCTCATCCGGAAGTCATTTCATATAACACTTACGTCCATTTCACTATCCATCTTAGAGTTCTTATAATACTTGCAAAATCACTAGCAATGAACACTGCCCCCATACATTGCTCATAATCATAAACCATAAACCATAGATTCCTTGAATAATCGTTCTAAAGTCAAGATGTACCGACACCAAGTTATACATTGCTCATAATCATAAACCATAGATTCCAGAGTTCATATCACACATACTGAGATTTACTTCCATAATACACCATAATTGCCCGGCTTACCTTTCTAATATGACAACTTGAATTGCAAAAGAACTCCTCAAATAAACGATTTAGCCTACAGTTATTCCAGCCAAGATTTTTCCTTTTTATAAAACCTAATTCCCTGATTCTCCGAATATACATGTAAATGATGTACTTTAACTTTTTAATATGAACTTCTCTCCCTTACAAAAGTATAATCATAAAGCTTACTCTCTTTTTTTTTTTACTTCGCCAATCCACATTTTGTCTAATAGTCCAAAGGATTTATTTGCTAGCTTCAATAGTTATCGTCAGATCCCAAGTATATATCTTGAATCATAAAGTGTAGTACAATTAATTACCATCTCCCAAGCAATACCTTACTTTTGAAATTCTTAACCTTAACCTTTTCATGACCCAAAATATAGCAAGTTTACAACCTCATAGTAGGATATAGTCCGAGGTCTTGTAAAACATTCAGACTCATAACTTTCAAAAATCAGTTCTTATACTTAGTTGCTCTGATTCAGAGGATGATACTTATACAAATATTGACAAATATATCTGAAATATTCTCTTAACATTCATAGCAAAATATTCGTAACTACTTATATGAATTCGAAACATGGGCCCTTAAATGGCTTATACTATTGGGGTCTTATAACCAGATATACTTACATCGACTTATAATCAATAGATCTTCTTAACAAAACTTGGTTTTTAATTGGTATAACACTTTGGATATATCATCGGGAGTTTAGTCGGGGTCACAAACATTCAAATTATGCTTTCAGATGTTTCCAAACTTATTAAACACAATAATATTATAAGCTGAAGTCGAAAAACAAAATCTTTCATATACATCATAAAGCTCATAAAAGTCACTGAAACATAAATTCCAAGTTGGAAGGTGGCAGGACAATGTGTACCTTTACACGATCCCCAATATCATAGATACTTGATCACCAATCTCTAGCTTGAACTCCATCATAATCTTCGTATCCGTTTTTTAACAATCACCACCAAACAATAACAACAACCATTAACTATCCTCACAACAATTTATATAAACAAATTGAATCACTCACACTTTCTAAGCTCTTCCATGAACTAACCATAACCCTTATATGCAACCCATTCTACTAATCCAACTCACACATAGCAAATCTCTAACTCTAATTAACCCCATTATGGTTTTAGAGAATATTATCAAACTAACATAATTTATAAAAATCAGATTTAATAACCTAACTTAAGAAGGATCAATTCATACTATAAGCTTCAATCCATTAAAGAAAAAGGAAAGGTTCAATCTTTAACTCTAAAATAACTCTTATTATAAACTGATTTTGCAAATCAGTAATAAGATTTGATACTAAACTCTTGGTGAAAGTCATTAGACAATTAAAAACAAAAACCAAAATTTCTGATTGATGAAATAATAGTAAAAACTTAAACCCAAATCAATAACTTGCCAAACAACACATAATCCATCAAAGATCAAAACTTGGATACCAATCCCTCTTATAATCAAAACTTAAGGGATGAATTGAACTAAACCCACAATTACAGCAATCAACAATAAATTACAGAATGAATTGCACTCACAATGACACCAACGCACAACAGCACCGATGGTGGTCGAAACACCACAGCAGCGGCGGCGAACAGAGTTAAGGAGAGAGAAAATGCGACAGCAGCGGTGGTTATTCGAACCACTAGCAGTGTCGGCCCAAGCAACACCAACGATGCAGTAGCTCACCGACGGAAGACTACAACAGAGGAGGACAACAGCCTTGACAGAGCAACAACAACAACGCACAGCAGAGTTGAGAGAAATTAGAGTAGCGATGAGGGTCAACGACAAGGCTCCGGCGAGATACAGAATATCGCCGGTAGATCCGGTCGCTGGAGGCAACCGAAAAAGGAAGAAGGACGAGAGAAATGCAGAGGCTTATGAGAGTTAGCCACGGGAGAGAGAAAATTGGGTTGGGGTTTGGGGTCCTTTGATTTTGATGAAATGAGGCAAAATTTTGACAACAAAACAATAATGTGGAACCTTTAGATGAAGCCACGAGAGAGAATAAAGAAGATGGGTTTGCTTTTATTTCTTTTTATTTAAAACACTAATTGGGTTAACAAAATACAACAACTTATACCAAAATATCAATCATAAAACCATATAAGAGAACATTGTTTTACAATTATAACATTGTTGTTCCCTTTTGTCTTAAAACATTGAAATCCATCTTGCATATAAAAATATCATAATTAAGCTAAGTCAAATAATTAGCTCTTAAGAAACCTACTTAGAAATATGGGCTATTACACTCTACCAGCTTTAAAATAAATTTCGTCCTCAAAATTTGAAAACGTAAAACTACTGAAAACGAATAAGTTCACATGAAACATGTTTAACGAAAATCAATTCACACCACTTCTTAACTTAACTCCAATACGTCGAAAGATTTGCTTCCCAGACAAATAATCAATAATCTCAAATCCAAATTCTCTACAATCTCAATCAATATAATTCAATCTTTTTCTAATAGCCACTCAAATCTAAAACCCCAACAGAACTTTTCACTTTTGCAAATTTTCATTCTCAATACTCAACCTTCAATATCTCAATCTCTATTCCTCGATTTCTAGCCAATAATAACCAAAATCAATTTCAAACAATTCTAATATCTTTCTTAATCCCATATGTTATGATATGAAGATCACGACAACCCTAAAACAACCATGCTCTGATACCACCTGTAACAGCCCGCACATCCGAGCAGCTAGCTAATCATACTTAACATTCATAAATCTCAATTATCATTCATGAACCTCAAATTAACTTATCTCGCAGCGGAAACATAACTTATAAAATGATCCTGGACCTGGGTCAAGACCCATAATATAACAATCCATAATGTATATACAAATAATTAATCAAAAACAAGTCTCCAAAACTATGTAATAATACACCATAAAAATTTCCTTAGATAAGCTATATTATCTCCACCGTTGCTCATCCAGAAGTCATTTCATATAACACTTACATCCATTTCACTATCCATCTTAGAGTTCTTATAATACCTGCAAAATCACTAGCAATGAACACTGCCCCCACCATAGGATAGGTTCCAAGAACAACATCAGCAAAACTGAGTACACATTGTCCAACCAGAAAAATATTAGCATATTTACAGATTTAAGTTCATCATATGAAACCATTTGAAATCAAGATATAGAAAAGTCATAATGAAAGAATCATATAACAAATACTTTACTCAAATTGCAATGATACATGCTTAAATAATAATACGAATATCTCACGAGATAAATATTATTTACTTTCCATTAGAGGAACCACCACAATTCCATAGAATAATACGATTTCCAAAATCAACTCTAATCATATTCTAAGACACAGTGATATCTATCGATTATGTATTTCCAATTTAATGACCTTTAATCCAATTATGCATAACATAGCTAACTCCTCCATAAATTCCTACAAGTTCCTTAGTAATTCATTCCCATATTCATCCCAGGAATTCCATCATAAACTTGGGAGAGTTACTTCGAAAATAAAGTTTGAAATAACTTCCACGAAACCACTTGCATATTCAAATATATATTCTACTTTCTTTCAGAAATCATACTTTACTGGGGAAGAGAACACGAATAAAGTTGCCTTCCAGGCGAATTCTCTAGCTAAACTTTTACAAGGGACGTCTCCCTCTTCCGTTATGTATTGCTTGGAAGACTTTTCAGGACATGTCCCCAGAATATATACGGAATACAGAATATACGAAACACAGATGTTGTTCATTATCGCTCCGGCGGCTTCTTCCCCTTACAAAACGAAATCAAAATACATAATCCACAATTCAATATTTTTCTGAAACTCAAATTCATAATTCTCGAGTCGGGTATATCATTCAAACAGAGTACATAATCTCATTTGGGTATAATTCAATCCTTTACAGAAGTTCATTTGCTAAAACCATTCAAATACGGACTTTTAAAGGAAATATAGTACAAGCTTATCATAATTGAAGCTCAAAACATAGCTTACCGATTAGAATCCCAAACAGAGTTTAATCTTATAGAATTTTATATCTCAGTCACGACAACTCTTAACTTCATAAATATCTTTTCCATTTAATCATACTTAGCAACCTATATAACTCATAACCTGAGTAATTCTCAATGTTTATATTTTATGTTTAATCATAGTAAAAGCAGTATCCTTGCCATATCCCAAGTAGCCTTCCTTGAATAGTCGTTCTAAAGTCAAGATGTACCAACAATAAGTTATACATTGCTCATAATCATAAACCATAGATTCCAGAGTTCATATCACACATACTCAGATTTACTTCCATAATACACCCTAATTGCCCGGCTTACCTTTCTAATATGACAACTTTAATTCCAAAAGAACTCCTCAAATAAACTATTTATCCTACAGTTATTCCAGCCTAGATTTTTCTTTTTTATAAAACCCAATTCCCAGATTCTCCGAATATACATGTAAATGATGTACTTTAACTTTTTAATATGAACTTTTCTCCCTTACAAAAGCATAATCATAAAGCTTACTCTTTTTTTTTTTTACTTTGCCAATCCACATTTTGTCTAATATCCCAAAGGATTTATTTGCTAGCTTCAATAGTTATCGTCAGATCCCAAGTATATATCTTGAATCATAAAGTGTAGTATAATTACCATCTCCCAAGCAATACCTTACTTTTGAAATTCTTAACCTTAACCTTTTCATGACCCAAAATATAGCAAGTTTACAACCTCATAGTAGGATATAGTTCGAGGTCTTGTAAAACATTCAGACTCACAACTTTCAAAAATCAGTTCTTATATTTAGTTGTCTGATTCAGAGGATGATACTTATACAGTTATCGACAAATATATCCGAAATATTCTCTTAACATTTGATAAGTGCCTATTTATACGTATTTTTACCCTCTAATATAATACTTTTAGTGTCGTCTGTTGAGTTATATGGGTTAAATATTATACTTTTAAGATATTTCGGTTTAATCACTTGATAATTATTTTTAGTGCTTGAAAGATGAATTTGTGTCTATATTAATTATTTAGTGATAACCTATTTGAATAAAGTTTGGAAAAATGCACTAAATTCGAGTATTACTAATTCTACAACTGATATAGTATTTTGGTCACAACTCACTCATACGGAGTCAAAACGAGACGATTCAAGTGGCTACGGAAAGCTGAGATCGAGACCTACAACTTCTTAGAAGAAAGAAAGAGCTAATTCAGCTGTTTACTGGGTCGAAATTACATTATAGAGAAGCAGCCCATATTAATGCAATTGTATTAAGGAGTTGAATATTAATGGGGTAGGCCCACTTGGAAAAACCAGCAAGCAGCCGCCTTTGTTGTAAATCATTAGACAAGAATCACGCAGCAAAGAAGTGGAAAGAAAGAAATTAAAAGAAAAAAAAAAGAGAAAGGAAAAGAGAATCAAAGCCTTTTATTTTTTTAGGCCTTGATTAAAATATACCCACGTGGGGTATTCGAGGAAGGGGTCCGGATCCTCTAGAGTTTTATGAAAACTCTACAAAGTAGAATTGAATCCTAACCATATATTATAAAATCAAGGGCTCATGATTAGTGGAAAAGGAAAAGATATGGACAGGATATTCGGAGGGAAAATAGGGGAATCTTTGGGAAAGAAAATACAAGTCTTTGATTTCTTAATCAACGACTGATATTTAACGAACTCTACCGTATAGAGTTATATTAAAACTCTAGAGGATCTCAACACTCGAGGAAGAAAGGAAAACTCTTGGACTTTTTGGCTGGGACATCACAAGCAGCACGAGGGTTTTGGCTGGGGGATATAAACCACACAACAACAACCAATAAGGGGTAGCGTTTAGGAGTCACAGGAAAGAGACGCAAAATAGAATACGGAGCAGAACAGAGGACGAAGATAACGGAAGCAGTTCAGAGATATCGAATATGTAGTCCGAAAATTCATCCACAACGAGAGTTTTCTTTTCTCTCTTCTATATTTCTTTGTTTTTATGTCTAATTTAGAGTAGTTTTACACTAGTAGGAACATGTAATTGACTATTTGATATATAGGTTTATGAGATTACGAATTTGTTTGTGTTATAAACGATTAGTTTCTTTTGGGTATTTATACAAGGTTTATTATCTGGCTTTTGATTCATGTTTATTGATTTAGTTTGATCACATAAATTGTTTCATGTTTCTATTGTTAGATTGATAGTAGTTTTAATTAGGTTGCAGCTTTCTGGTCTTATTATAATTGCAAGAATCTTGTGTAGCAATTGAATTCAATTAGTTGCAGCTTACTGGCTAATTTGGGTTCAGTTGATTAGTGTTTCTAAGGCTGTCAAGTTTGATAATTTGATACATGCTTTCATGGTTGGATTAATTTAGCTTGATTAGGATTAAATTTTCGTGCTTTCACGGGATTTAAAGAGTAAGAAAGATAAAACTAGTAATCTACCCGCTTTCAATGGTTATATAGTTAATCAATCTATCCTAGGCTAGCCGAATGAGTCAATGATTATACCCAATATCTATACAAAGTTACATGTCTCCTTTTAGCTTCTTTATTATATTATAAAACCGAATTTATTTCCTGCAATTTATATTTTTATTATTTTAGTCTAATAGCTTTAGTATAGTTTTGATATTTGAAACCCCCCAATTTATAAAATAATAGTTATATATATAATTAAATAATTAGTTTGAGATAATAACGTAGTCTCTGTGGGTTCGACCCTTACTTTTCCTATCTATTTGTTAGAGTTAGTGAGTGATTTATAAATTTAATTTTGTTGCGGAAACGACACGCACCAACATTCATAGCAAAATTATATGAATTCGAAACATGGGCCCTTAAATGGCTTATACTATTGGGGTCTTATAACTAGATATACTTACATCGACTCATAATCAATAGATCTTCTTAACAAAACTTGGTTTTTAAATGCTATAACACTTTGGATATATCATCGCGAGTTTAGTCGAGGTCACAAACATTCAAATTATGCTTTCAGATGTTTCCAAACTTATTAAACACAATAATATAATAAGCTCAAGTCGAAAAACAAAATCTTTCATATACAGCATAAAGTTCATAAAAGTCATTGAAACATAAATTCCAATAGGAAGGTGGCAGGACAATGTGTACCTTTACACGATCCCCAAGATCATAGATACTTGATCACCAATCTCTAGCTTAAACCCCATCATTATCTTCGTATCAATTTTTTAACAATCACCACCAAACAATAACAACAACCATTAACTATCCTCACAACAATTTGCATAAACAAATTGAATCACTCACACTTTCTAAGCTCTTCCATGAACTAACCATAACCCTTATATGCAACCCATTCTACTAATCCAACTCACACATAACAATCTCTAACTCTAATTAGCCCCATTATGGTTTTAGAGAATATTATCAAACTAACATAGTTTATAAGAATCAGATTCAATAACTTAACTTAAGAAGGATCAATTCATACTATAAGCTTCAATCCATTAAAGAAAAAGGAAAGATTCAATCTTTAACTCAAAAATAACTCTTATTATAAACTGATTTTGCAAATCAATAATAAGATTTGATACTAAAATTTTTGTGAAAGTCATTAGACAATTAAAAACATAAACCCAAATTTATGATTCATGAAATAATAGTAAAAACTTAAACCCAAATCAATAACTTGCCAAACAACCCATAATCCATCAAAGATCAAAACTTGGATACCAATCCCTCTTGTAATCAAAACTTAAAGGATGAATTGAACTAAACCCATAATTACAACATATCAACAATAAATTACAGAAGGAAATGCACTCACAATGACACCAACGCACAACAGCACCGATGGTGGTGGGAACACCACAGCAGCGGCGACGAACAGAGCTGAGGAGAGAGAAAATGCGGCAGCAGCGGTGGTTATTCGAACCACTAGCAGCGTCGGCCCGAGCAACACCAACGATGCAGTAGCTCACCGACGGAAGACTACAATAGAGGCGGACATCAGCCTTGACAGAGCAGCAACAAAAACGCACAGTAGAGGTGAGAGAAATGAGAGTAGCGATGAGGGTCAACGACAAGGCTCCGACGAGATAGAGAATATCGCCAGCAGATCCGGTGGCTGGAGGCAACTGAAAAAGGAAGAAGGACGAGAGAAATGCAGAGGCTTATAAGAGTTAACCACGAGAGAAAGAAAATGGATTGGTGTTTGGGTTCTTTTTATTTTGTTGAAATGAGACAAAATTTTGAGAACAAAACAATAATGTGGCACCTTTTGATGAAGCCACGAGAGAGAATAAAGAAGATGGGTTTGCTTTTCTTTTTTTATATTTAAAACACTAATTTGGTTAACAAAATACAACAACTTATACCAAAATATCAATCATAAAACCATATAAGAGAACATCATATTACAATTATAACATTGTTGTTCCCTTTTGTCTTAAAAGATTGAAATCCATCTTGCTTATAAAAATATCATAATTAAGCTAAGTTAAATAATTAGCTCTTAAGAAACCTGCTTAGAAATATGGGCTATTACACTCTACCACCCTTAAAATAAATTTCGTCCTCGAAATTTGAAAACGAATAAGTTCACATGGAACATTTTTAACGAAAATCAATTCACACCACTTCTTAACTTAACTCCAATACCTCGAAAGATTTGCTTCCCAAACAAATAATCAATAATCTCAAATCCAAATTCTCTACAATCTCAATCAATATAATTCAATCTTTCTCTAATAGCCACTCAAATCTAAAACCCCAACAAAACTTTTCACTTTTGCAAATTTTCATTCTTAATACTCAACCTTCAATATCTCAATCTCTATTCCTCGATTTCTAGCCAATAATAACCAAAATCAATTTTAAACAATTCTTATATCTTTCTTAATCGATATGAAGATCACGACAACCCTAAAACAACCATGCTCTAATACCACCTGTAACAGCCCGCACATCCGAGCAGCTAGCTAATCATACTTAACATTCATAAATCTCAATTATCATTCATAAACCGCAAATTAACTTATCTCGCAGGGGAAACATAACTTATAAAATGATCCTGGACCTGGGTCAAGGCCCATAATATAACAATCCATAATGTATATACAAATAATTAATCTAAAACAAGGCTCCAAAACTATGTAATAATACACCATAAAAATTTCCTTAAATAAACTATATCATCTCCACCATTGCTCATCCGGAAGTCATTTCATATCACACTTACATCCATCTCACTATCCATTTTAGAGTTCTTATAATACCTGCAAAATCACTAGCAATGAACACTGCCCCCACCAAAGGACAGGTTCCAAGAACAACATCAGCGAAACTGAGTACACACTGTCCAACCAGAAAAATATTTTTGGTGGCTTAAAGCATATTTACATATTTAAGTTCATCATATGAGACCATTTGAAATCAAGATATAGAAAAGTCGTAATGAAAGAATCATATAACAAATACTTTACTCAAATTACAATGATACATGCTTAAATAATAATACGAATATCTCACGAGATAAATATTATTTACTTTCCATTAGAGGAACCATCACAATTCCATAGAATAATACAATTTCCAAAATCAACTCTAATCATATTCTAAGACATAGTGATATCTATCGCTTTTGTATTTCCAATTTAATGACCTTTAATCCAATTATGCATAACATAGCTAACTCCTTCATAAATTTCTACAAGTTCCTTAGTAATTCATTCCCATATTCATCCCAGGAATTCCATCATAAACTTGGGAGAGTTACTTCGAAAATAAAGTTTGAAATAACTTCCACGAAACGGCTTGCATATTCAAATATATATTCTACTTTCTTTCAGAAATCATACTTTACTGGGGAAGAGAACACGAATAGAGTTGCCTTCCATGCGAATTCTCTAAACTTTTACAAGGGACGTCTCCCTCTTCCGTTATGTACTGCTTGCAAGACTTTTCAGGACATGTCCCCAGAATATATACAGAATATAGAATATACGAAATACATAATGTTCTTCATCATCGCTCCGGCGGCTTCTTCCCCTTACAAAACGAAATCAAAATACATAATTCACAATTCAATATTTTTCTGAAACTCAAATTCATAATTCTCGAGTCGGATATATCATTCAAACATAGTACATAATCTCATTTGGGTATAATTCAATCCTTTACATAAATTCATTTGCTAAAACCATTCAAATACGAACTTTTAAAGGAAATATAGTACAAGCTTATCATAATTGAAGCTCAAAACATAGCTTACCGATCAGAATCCCAAATAGAGTTTAATCTTATAGAATTTTATATCTCAGTCACGACAACTCTTAACTTCATTAATATCTTTTCCATTTAATCATACTTAGCAACCTATATAACTCATAACCTGAGTAATTCTCGATGTTTATATTTTATGTTTAATCATAGTAAAAGTAGTATCCTTGCCATATCCCAAGTAGCCTTCCTTGAATAATCGTTCTAAAGTTAAGATGTACCAACACCAAGTTATACATTACTCATAAACCATAGATTCCAGAGTTCATATCACACATACTCACAGCTACTTCCATAATACACCCTAATTGCCCGGCTTACCTTCCTAATATGACAACTTGAATTCCAAAAGACTCCTCAAATAAACGATTTATCCTACAGTTATTCCAGCCTAGATTTTTCCGTTTTATAAAACCCAATTCCCAGATTCTCCGAATATACATGTAAGTGATGTACTTTAACTTTTTAATATGAACTTCTCTCCCTTAGAAAAGCATAATCATAAAGCTTACTCTGTCTTTTTTTTTTTACTTTGCCAATCCACATTTTGTCTAATATCCTAAAGGATTTATTTGCTAGCTTCAATAGTTATCGTCAGATCCCATGTATATATCTTGAATCATAAAGTGTAGTATAATTACCATCTCCCAAGCAATACCTTAGGGCCTGTTCTCCCCAGCTTATTTTCAGTTCAGTTCAGTTCAGTTCAATTCAGTTCAGTTCCTAAATGATAAACATTACTAATAATTAGTTATAATTTAATTCAGTTCAATTCAGTTCAGTTCAGTTCAGTTGTTTATGCCGAAGAGAACATGCCCTTACTTTTGAAATTCTTAACCTTAACCTTTTCATGACCCAAAATATAGCAAGTTTAAAACCTCATAGTAGGATATAGTCCGAGGTCTTGCAAAACATTCAGACTCATAACTTTCAAAAATCAGTTATTATACTTAGTTGCTCTGATTCAGAGGATGATACTTATACAGATATTGACAAATATATCCGAAATATTATCTTAACATTCATAGCAAAATATCCGTAACTACTTATATGAATTCGAAACATGGGCCCTTAAATGGCTTATACTATTGGGGTCTTATAACCAGATATACTTACATCGACTCATAATCAATAGATCTTCTTAACAAAACTTGGTTTTTAAATGCTATAACACTTTGGATATATCATCGGGAGTTTAGTCGGGGTCACAAACATTCAAATTATGCTTTCAGATGTTTCCAAACTTATTAAACACAATAATATAATAAGCTCAAGTCGAAAAACAAAATCTTTCATATACATCATAAAGTTAATAAAAGTCATTGAAACATAAATTCCAAGTTAAAAGGTGGCAGGACAAACAATAACAACAACCATTAACTATCCTCACAACAATTTATATAAACAAATTGAATCACTCCCACTTTCTAAGCTCTTCCATGAACTAACCATAACCCTTATATGTAACACATTCTACAAATCCAACTCACACATAACAATCTCTAACTCTAATTAACCCCATTATGGTTTTAGATAATATTATCAAACTAACATAGTTTATAAAAATCAGATTTAATAACTTAACTTAAGAAGGATCAATTCATACTATAGGCTTCAATCCATTAAAGAAAAAGGAAAGATTCAATCTTTAACTCTAAAATAACTCTTATTATAAACTGATTTTGCAAATCAATAATAAGATTTGATACTAAACTCTTGGTGAAAGTCATTAGACAATTAAAAACATATAAACCAAAATTTCTGATTGATGAAATAATAGTAAAAACTTAAACCCAAATCAATAACTTGCCAAACAACCCATAATCCATTAAAGATCAAAACTTGGATACCAATCCCTCTTATAATCAAAACTTAAGGGATGAATTGAACTAAACCCACAATTACAGCATATCAACAATAAATTACAGAAGGAAATGCACTCACAATGACACTAACGCACAACAGCACCGATGGTGGTGGGAACACCACAGCAGCGGCGGCGAACAGAGCTGAGGAGAGAGAAAATGCTGCAGCAGCGGTGGTTATTCGAACCACTAGTACCGTCGGCCCAAGCAACACCAATGATGCAGTAGCTCACCGGCGAAAGACTACAACAGAGGCGGACATCATCCTTGACAGAGCAACAACAACAACGCACAGCAGAGGTGAGAGAAATGAGAGTAGTGATGAGGGTCAACGACAAGTCTCCGGCGAGCTAGAGAATATCGCCGGCAGATCCGGTTGCTGGAGGCAACCGAAAAAGGAAGAAGGACGAGAGAAATGCAGAGGCTTATGAGAGTTAACCACGGGAGAGAGAAAATGGGTTGGGGTTTGGGTTCCTTTTATTTTGTTGAAATGAGACAAAATTTTGACAACAAAACAATAATGTGGCACCTTTAGATGAAGCCACGAGAGAGAATAAAGAAGATGGGTTTGCTTTTCTTTCTTTTTATTTAAAATACTAATTTGGTTAACAAAATACAACAACTTATACCAAAATATCAATCATAAAACCATATAAGAGAACATCATTTTACAATTATAACATTGTTGTTCCCTTTTGTCTTAAAACATTGAAATCCATCTTGCTTATAGAAAAGTTAAATAATTAGCTCTTAATAAACCTGCTTAGAAATATGGGCTATTACATAGATTAAGAGAGTATTTTCACGGAATAAGTTTACATTGTATTGTTCAAATGAATTACGTTTCTCCTAATTTCAGGGGGGGTATTCATAGTGTTTGAGATATGATTGTTGCCTTTTAGGTTACCCTAGAATAGGGGCACTTGATTGGCTATGCAATCAAATCATAAAAGGTGACAGGCTATGATTGGGGGTTGATCATCAACCAATCACTTGCAGCCATTTTAGGGATCTGGGCCTTGAATATCCTTTAGGCCAAAAGGTGGGCTTTTACACCTGTCTCAGTAAGACCCAATGTTTAAACCACTCCTCTTTACATCCTTTGATGGGACACGTGTTTGATCCTGATGGATCCATGTGTCTCCAAGAGAGCAGTTGATTATTTAGGCTACAATAATATTAGTATCATGTTTTATTTTATTTTATTTTTGTTAAGTATAGTATATATTCACACCCAACAATCAGAACATCCTAAACTAGGTAAGAGGGAGCAAACCAACTAGGTTGGACTCCTCACCTCAAACCCAGCATCAGCAAACTATACAAACACCAAAACACAACAACAACATTCCAAAATCAATTACAAGCTCATAAACCAATTATAATCTGTCCTAGAAATTTTCTGAGGTAAAGTAACCAGAATTCTATCTCTAACAACCTGTTTTAAACGTTTAATGGTAGTACTGACTGTAGGCACAGAGTGATTCCAATAAGAGGAGTTCCTGTACATCCAAATAATTGTCACAACATCTAATCCAGCATACCAAAATTTCTTTCTGAATTTAGAACCCCTATGTTGCTTAATCCACTACATTAATCTTCTCAAATCATCAGACTGAGTTTGCATACCCATTCAAACTTTAGCTACTTGCAAACACCTCTTGCTGAAAGAGCATTGAAAAAACAAATGCTCATGTCTCTCTGGAGCAGAATCACAAATCAAACATGAATCAGAGTTTGTAACACCAATGCTTGCAAGTCTGTCAGCTGTCTTAAGTCTTGATTGCACTGCCAACCAAGATATGAACCTATGCTTATGAGTATTCATCCTATTCCAGACTAAATGATCCCAATACATGATCAGCCTCTCCAAGCAACTTATGATATACCAGCTTCACAAAATAGGTATTCATACTATAGAATTCAGCTCTACTAAAATGCTGCTCCAAAACTTGCTTTGTCTCACAGATCTTCTTCCAATACCAGCTTCCACTGCGTCTTGGGCTGTAATCCCACCAATCTTCATCCATTAAATACACATACAAAATGTATCCATTTCACCCAGACATTATCCTTTTTAGTAGCCAAAGCCCAAATATATGTATCCATTATCATGTTTTATTTTGTCTTCGCCTAGTATTTCTATTGTTAGGAATACGACGGTAATGTCCTGTAAACTCTATAATACCTTATAAGAATAAATCAAAACGTAATATTTGGTTCGATCTTGGTACTGGCATGTAATGTAACATTATTATAATTATATAAATTACAGGGCGTTACTCTACTAGCTGGAATTCATGAACTATTTCTCTTTCTACAGATGAGTGATTATATTTCTCACTCTTTTTATATTGCATTTTTTCCGATTAATCTTAGAAATTAGAACTATTTTATCTGAAATTGATTGTTCGAGGTTGAACCTTATATACTATCCCCTTTCCCTTAGTTGAAGATGATTGTTTGAAGAAATTAGTATGGGTATTATATATCCCTTTGGGATCATGCTGTCGGTTTTGTTGAATTGTTTTTGTCTTTTATTGCTTACTTAATGCTTCAAGTTTGCCTTGATGTGTCTTGTTCATTTTTGTACTTTTTCTTTGGTGGGTGTTTCGTTTCTTTCTCAATATAATGATTGATTATGCTTTAAGTGGAAACCAAAAAATCATGTATGAAGTAGGTTCACTATGTATAAGTGAAGTCAATAGCATATTTGTCATGTGAGGACTCATGTTTGTCTTGTGATATGCTTATTTACTGCCACACATTCAATCGTATATGGAAGACTTTTCCCCTCAAAAAAAAAAACTTCATGAAAGACTTTTGAGATAAATGTTCATTCTTATAGTGCATGTGGCATGTCACTTCATTCTCGTTGCTACTTTTGTTTATGTTAAATAACTACCTCTTTGTACAATATTAGAATGAAAGTAGAAGTCTCGTCCATATATGACACTAGTTTTGACACCAAAATGTAATTCGATATTTTCTTTATTTTTGTATGAATAACATAAATTACGATGAGAAATGATACTTTTATTATATGTAACATCATCTATTAACTATTCATGTCAATGCTTTAAATTGATGCCTCTTCTCAATTTAATAGATATAATTAGCATGCAATGCTGACCATCTATTGTTGATGTATATATAATTCTGGCTTAGTACAGTTCTAATTTTCGTGATATTTGACTATAATATCTCTATAATATGTAATCTTCATCATCAACATTACCTGTGTCTCTCCTTTTATTCAAAGTCGATGGTTCCAGTTTCTCTTAATCTTAACCAATGAGAGCAAATTTTCCCCATGGTTTTTCTTGGTGCTATGGATAATTTAAGGGTTCTGATTTACGAATTTGTTCTTTATCCCAAATTATCTAATTCTTTATAGTTAAGTTTTTGGTTAAGCTCAAGTGGAGGATGGATTCTTTCGAGTTGTTCAGATAAGTGACTTTCTAATTGTTGCACTGCACATGGGAGATTAATCTTATGTTATAGAGCAAGTTACATATCACCCAATAACACCACCACTAAGAATGAAGAAACTCAATATGAGTACAACGGTAAAGCAATTTCGCCCCATAAGCCTTTGTAACACGTTATATAAGGTTGTAACAAAAATCCTTGTGAATAGAATGAAACCTTTAATTTCAGAGTGGATCTCCCCTAATCAAAATAGCTTCATTAAAGGGAGGGGACCTGAGATTAATTTGGTAGTTGCATCGCAAGTCTTACATTCTATGCACCATAAAAAAGGGAAGTGGGGTTGGTTTGCTTTAAAAATTGACCTAGAAAAGGCCTATGATCGCATTGAGTGAAGTTTCATGCGCCAGTGTCTAGAATACCATGACCTAGATGCCAACTCCATAAGTTTGATCATGAATTGTATCTCCCAAGCATCTTCGTCAATTCTCATTAATGGAAGGAAATCTTAGAGGTTTTTTCATTCACGGGGGCTGCGTCAGGGTGATCCTATGTCCCCCTATTTGTTTAATGTGTGCCTAGAAGCTCTCTCCCAAATGATTTTCCATGAATGTGAGGGGAATTCTTGGTCTCCTTTTGGGGTGGGAAGGAAGAACATCCTAGTGTCACATCTTATGTTAGCAGATGACCTCATCCTATTTGGACGGGTAGATAAGAGTACTGCATTCGCAGTTAGAAACACCATGGAAAACTTTTGTACCATGTCGGGACAAAAAATCAATGAAAGTAAGAGTAAGTTATTCTTCTCTAGGAACACTCCTAATGAGGCTAGGACCCTTTTTCAGGAAACCTTGAATGTGATAGAAAGTGATGACTTAGGGTTGTACATGGGACTCCGTATTTCCCATAAGAGGCCGTCGAGAACCCAAGTACAGTTCGTAGTTGATAAGGTTAGGACGAGGCTAGCAAAATGGAAAATATCCTACTTGTCTAAGGCTGGAAGATTATGTTTGATAAACTCGACCTTGACGGCTATCCCGACAGATTATATGCAAGCGGCTAGCCTCCTGGCCCAAACCATTAAGGACCTAGACCGGATTTGTAATAATTCTCTATAGGGGAAAAAGGATCAGCAGAAACAGAAGCTCCATCTTATTAGAAAGGATATCACTTGCCTCCCTAAGGACCAAGGGGGTTTGGGGATTAGGGACCAGGGAAAAATGAACAAGGCGTTTATGGCTAAGTTGGGATGAAAAATGTCACAACACTCATCAATTATGGCCCAGGAGTGCATTAGATCTAAGTATTTCCATAAAAACCATGTTACAAAGTTTAAGAATGGGTCGGTCATGTGGAAAAATATTGGGAAAGGCTGGGATCTCCTCCAAGAACATTGTAATTGGAACTTATGTAATGGAAAGACGGCTAATGTTTGGAACGACGCTTGGTTAGGAAGTGGAACCATTCGCCAGGTGATTGAGGGCCCTTGACTGTAGGAGAGGAGAATTTAGTTGTTGTTGACCTTGTGCTCAGTGATCACTGGGACCTCTCAAGGCTATCCTTTACCCTACCCCAACCCATCATTGATCGGATCCTGAGCACTACTCCCACCTTCCCTACCTCTAGAAAGGACCTGTCTCTCATAAAGGCTTTGCCTTGTCTCGGGCTTACCTAACCCAATTACCCGTTATGCATGATGTACCCGACCTTGAATGGATTTGGAAAGGATGCATGGAACCAAAATTAAAGTTTTCTTCTGGCTTGTATGGCATGATAGAATTCCGCACCGCAAACTCTTAGTCCAAAGAAACATTGTAGCGTCAAGCTTGTGTCCTAAATATTTGACCCAGGAAGAAAACTCGGCCCACATTTTTAGAAATTGTCCATTTGCTGTGAGTGCTTGGGAGAGTGTTAATGTCCCTGCGATGACGCACGTGGAATTTATTCCATGGCGGAGAGAAAACATGAGGTCAAAGGAGGAGTTTAGAGGTCTTAGATGGCAAGTAGTGTTCCCTTATGAGAGAAAACTTTCTAGGTGGGGTGGTGAGAAGTAAGGATGGTAGCTGGTTAGTGGGTTTTCACAAATGTTGCTATGCGCCAGATTCGTTTGCAACTGAACTCTTAGGCATCTATGAGGCTCTCATGGTTGCAGCGAGATACCATGTGCTAGAAGCAGTAATTTTTTAGGACAACAAGAATGTGGTGATCTACTAAACAATATGTATTTTAATCTTCTTGAAATGTGCAGAAAGCGGTGGCGTGAGGTACATCAGGTGGAGATAGAGTATTGTCGGTGGGAAGCGAATATGGTAGCGGATGCTATGGCGAAGAAGTGTAGGATGGAAGAAGTAAAATGCAACGTAACTAGGACATTTTCCCAACCCCCTAGTCATTGTATGAACTTCTTGATTGCAGATTGTAACTAAGTACTTTATCTATCTAGTTCTATTTTCACCCAAAAAAAATATGAGTACTACCATTGGCTATATTTTGGGTGCATAATTACCTTCTTGTTGAAGTCAAATAGTCAATTTCAACACCAAAGACAAGCAGATATAGTTTGCTTTAGCTCTATATATGGCTGCATTAAGTGGAAGTAAAATAGTCAGTTTCAACACCAAAGACAAGCAGATATAGTATGTTTTAACTCTATTTAAGGCTGCATTAAGTGGCAACAATCAATTTTGAATTTTCTATCGCACTCCTTATAAACATAACACAAGGATATAGATATGGATATCCTACTATTGACCTTGCAATCGGACACCTCATACCTCTGTGCGCATCAAATTAATACGAAAGAGGGTGAAATGACGAAGCAGAGCGGCTTATTACATTGCAACCTTTAGCTTCATGTTCTTGTAATGTTCTGGTCCCTATTTTCTTATTAGCTTCATGTTATGATATTTGATATTTAATCTTAACCAATGGTAGAATCCTAGTGCTATCAACCTCCAACTATTGATTTTTTTTTTGTTATATATGCAGGTTAAGTTGAAGATCTTTATCCAGAGATAATACCGCAATCATTACTGGAGAGGTATCATGGAATTATTATAAAAAGAACAGTCTCTATCTCCACAGCTTATATATCTCAAGTTTGCTAAGCATCTTTCTAGAGTACACTGTGTTCTTTCAGTGAGGTGATTGTGTCCACTCTGTTGTGATGAAACCATGAACTTGGAACTGATGTTGGTACTTAATACACCACTTTTGACACCAAAATGTAACCATCAAAATTAACTATTAAGAAACTGCTTTCTATGGAGGCATTTTTTTTTCACTATACGTGATATATGGGTCCTAACTCTAATGGTATTGGTAAATAATCGCTTGTTTGTAGTACCTCAAAAAACGACTTTCGAAAACAAACTATTATATACTGCAGATCTACATCAGAGGTGGCCCAAACCTAGGTTGTGACGCTTCCTGGGAGTACACAAATATTACTTTAAGTTTGTTGTAAAGGGTATATCATACCTGATGGAAGTGGCGAGAGGAGCGGATTTCTTCACGAGATCGATGCCTAACAAACAAGTACGATATTTGCATCTCATGAGCAATCCCAGAGTTCTGCTGTCTCCTAAAATTATTGGCTCAAGAGTCACGTTCCTTTGTAGGAGAACCATAGTAGTTTACGCGCTGAAAACCACGAGATTTAACTGGAGTGTCGCCTTCAGATTTCATTTTTCCAAGGCAAAGATCGTTAAGATCATTGCCAAACTGAAATGGGAGCTAAGAAGAATGAACTCTCGAACAAATCTCTGATTTACAAAGTTGGAGAACACGCATCGCAACCATGAAAAGCTTCCTCCTCCACGCTCACACCAAATTTTGGTTCCCCGCTTGCAGCTTCCATTTTCTCAGGCTCTAAGTATTACCGTCGTTTTGGTCTAATTCGCTAGAGCCCTTTTCGTTAGTCACCCTTAAGGTTGAGATTTTTTTTGACTCAAAATCCAGGTAGTCCACTCTAGTTTCTTTGAAAGATTTAACTCTAAAGACTAGGATGAAAAATTGACTATACCCAACATAGGGTTCTTCGTCCCTTGAACTCAACTTTACCTTCACTAAACACTCCAAGAATCCTACACATTCTATACTTGCCAAAGTGAACGACCATGCTCTTCCCAAAAACTCATTTCCCTAATTCCATAACCAACCACGAAGAACAACTACAACAACATGAAATAAATTACCTCCTCCGGTAATTAGCAGAACTACGTAGTAACTTAGGAAGAAAACAACACATTTGTATGGGTATCACCCAAGTACGTTAGCGGACATCCCAAAGAGGTCCGCAAACACAGTGAAGGACGCGAACGTGTAAACGTCGCCCACAGCTCTAACAAGTCAGTTCACTGAGATGGTCCGACAACATTGGTGGTCGCCTAACAAGACAAAATAGAGGAATCTTCCCTTCTATCAGGCGAGCCATAGCCTTACACGTGTCAAGGGATTACGCACCCTGTCAGAGGAATAGTACTCCTATAAATACCCCCACTAGTACTATTCTGCAAGTACATTCTCTCACTGAAAACTCTTATCTCTCTCTACTTTCTCTCTCTAAACCCTATTTGGGCACGTGCTAACTTGGGCGTCGGAGGGGGTTTCCTCGCATCCCCCCCCGAGGGTAGTTCACGTTTACTTCCTGTACAGTTATTCACCAGCGGACGCCAACTCCAATCCTTGGCGGACTCTTCTCAAGACCGCCACCCGTTCTACAACCAGAACAACTTGGCGCTAGAAGGAGGGGCCTCCCGTCTTTGTGAACGCTATCATGGATAAAGCAAACAATGACAGTTGTGTTCCACCAGGGTTTGAAATCGGACAAGGGTCTACGCAACCCGCCATTACCGGACCAATCGGTGCCTCGTAGTTCAACACCCGGGTTCCCGAGAGCAATGAGCAGCAAACTCCCGAGAACAATGTTTCTCAGGTAAATCCTGGTGGCGTACCTTTCAACCTAGCTTAGCTAACTTAGTTCTCACCTGATCAGCTACCAACTGTAGCGTCCTTCATTCAAATGCTAATGGGTACTCCAGGGCCCAATAATACTCCTGCTCCTAATGTTAGAGGCGTTCAACACCATAAACGATCACTGGCTATGGCCGGTAGAAACGTTGACGGTACACCATTAAGGAGGATGCGTACGTTTACTCAAGAGGGATGCCAGATGGAAAGGCAGATTGATGATCCAGAATATGAGGAAGTTATCTGGAAACTGAGGACCTAAACAATTCAGAAGATGAGGATCAAAGTCAGTCCCACCGAGAATACAACACCCAGGGTGCTAGTAACTCGGATGGCGGACATTTGCTAATCAAGCCTAAACTCTCTCCTTTTGTACCAGAGGTCCTTAGCATCCCATGCCAAGAATCAAAATGCCATCGTGCAAGTATGACGGCAGCTCGAATCCCGACGATCACGTCGCGGCCTACGGAAGACACATGTATCTGTACACTTAGGTGGACGCTATATGATGCAAAGTGTTCCCGTCCACTCTTATTGGCATTGCTCAAACGTTGTAAAGGCTCAAATCGGGTAATGTTTCTAGTTTCTCTCAGCTTTCATCCATGTTCGGTACCCACTTTGTGAGCAATAGGCGCCATGAGCGCACTACTGGGGAATTATTGTCAATCAGGCAAGGTGAAGCAGAATCTCTTCGGGGTTATATCGGTCGTTTCAATGTGGAGGCCGTATCTATTCATCGCTTACAGCAGGATGTGGCGGTCCTGGCCTTAATGACGGGACTGAGGGAAGGATCTACATTCAGGAGTTATCTGGGCCGTAAGACTTTCACATCTCTGGGACACATTCTGGGAAAAGCAAATTATTTCATTAGGAGTGAAGAATTTGATAAGGCCGCGAGCAGCCAGCACCGCGACCCTGAAAAAAGGAAGGAAGAAAAGCGGAAGAAAGATAAGGGGCCCGAGAATGATCGCGACTGGGACGAGAGAAGGCAAGAATCTATTGTGGTCAAGAAGGGAAATGATCGCGAGAGAAATGATCGCGAGAGAAATGATCGCGAGAGAAATGACCGCGAGAGAAGTGACCGTGATAAGGGTGAACGCAAAGAAAGATTTGACGCGTACACTCAGCTCACAACCTCTATAGCTCAGATATATTTGATGAGCAAAGACAATGACAAGTGGCAGCATCCAAAGCAGGTGTTCCATAAAACCGCAATAAAAGCAAGTGGTGTGATTTTCACGGTGATCACGGGCACTTGACTGAAGACTGAAGGCATTTGAAGGATAACTTAGAAGATTTGATAAGAAGGGGTTACTTCACTCAATACAAGACTCAGACTAAGGATGGAGACTTGATAAAGCCAACCAACCATAATGTTCAGTTGCGGATTAGCGAAATTCATGTCATCAATGGCGGACCGATTCATGGCGGCAGCGTGAATGGAGCAAAGGCAAGCCTGAAGGAGTTCAAGCACCAAGTTAATTTCAATGAAAGTATGCAATAGAGAAGGCCACCAGTGATGCCTGCCATGTCTTTCACAGTGGAGGATGCGAACCACGTCGTCTACCCCCATGATCACCCTCTGGTGGTTACATTGAAGGTATCAAATTGTTTGAGTCATAGAATTCTGTTGAATGGAGGAAGTTCAGCAAACATTCTTTATTTCTCAACCTTTGAGAAACTGATGATTGGCCGGGAACATTTGAAGCTTGTTCGCTACCTAGTGATAGGGTTCACGGGGGAGTTAGTGATTCCCGAGGGTCTAATAACCCTGCCGGTCAGGGTTGGAGAAGATGAAGACGCCAGAGTGTAATGGCGGAATTTTTTGGTAGTTGATGTACCAGGAGCTTATAACGCTATTGTCGGACACCCATTCATTCATGACGTCCAAAGGGTGGTGTCAACTTATCATCTGACAATGTTGTACGTTTCCAATCTGGGGACGACAGCTAAATTAAGAGGAAATCAAGAAATGGCAAAATCATGCTACGTGACAGCTTTGAAGCAACCGGTAAGAAGAATTTCGGTAGAATATTTGAATCCGCCAACTCGAAAACAGAGGCGAGCTTAGAGGAGAGCTTTGGCAAATGAAGCGGAATCCGAGAAGGGGGATGAGGAGATGATGAAAATATCAATGGAAGAGCTGGAGTCTAGGCCTGATGATGCGCAAAGACCTAAACCCGACGGAGAAACAAAGTAGGAAATGTTGGCTGAGGATTCGACAAGAACAGTTGATGTCGGAACGAACATGGACCCAAAGGTCAGAGTTAACCTGGTGACTCTCTTACGAGAAAACGCGGACGTCGTCGCGTTCTCGGCAGATGAGATGCCGGGAATAGACCAGACCGTGATGGTACATCGTCTGAATGTTGACAGCACTGTCCGCCTTATTAAGCAGAAGAAGCGGAATTTTTCAGTCGAGAAGAACAAGGCCATCAAAGAGGAAGTTGATAAGTTGTTGGCGGCTGATTTCTTTGAGCCGTGTGATTATCCATAATGGTTGGCCAATGTGGTCATGGTAAAGAAAGCTAACGGCCAATGGAGGATGTGTGCAGACTTCACAGATCTTAATAGAGCCTGCCCAAAGGATTGTTATCCATTACCGAGAATAGACTAATTAGTAGACTCTACTAGCGGTCATGCATTGGTAAGCTTTATGGATGCGTTCTCGGGCTACCATCAGATCAGCTTGCTCGAGGCCGACAGAAATAAGACATCATTATCACGGACTATGGTGTGTTCAATTATAAGGCAATGTCGTTTGGGCTCTATAATGCAGGAGCGACAAACCAAAATCTTGTCGACAAAGTATTCGCGGATCAAAGGAAGAGGAACATAGAAGCATATGTTGACAACTCCACCGTCAAGAGCAAAACTGATCGTGAACACTTAGGCGACCTGGAAGAAACTTTCTAAACATTTAGAAAATATAAGATGAAGCTTAACCCTAAGAAATGTGTCTTTGAAGTAAGAGCAGGGAAGTTTTTGGGCTTTTTGGTAAGCAAGAGAGGGATTGACGCGAATCCCAATAAGGTTCATGCCATTATGGACTTACCAGAGCCAAAAAGTGTGAAAGATATCCAGAGGCTGACAGGAAGAATGGCGACCCTCACCCGATTCATATCAAAATCAGCAGACAAGGCTCTGCCTTTCTTTGCGCTGCTAAGGGGAAATAAGAAGTTTGAGTGGGGGGAAGAACAAAGCAAAGCATTCCTGGTGGTCAAAGAGCATTTAAAGAGCCTACCCACTATTACAAGGCCCGAGACTGGAGACACATTGCAGTTGTATATTTTGGCCTTGACCAAAACGGTTGCGGCCGTATTGTTGGTGGAGAAAGAGAAGAGGCAACAACCCATATACTTTGTCAGCCACATCCTTAACGACCCAGAGAGCCGTTAACAGCTGCTTGAGAAGATGGCTTTAGCTGTGATAATTGCTGCCAGGAAACTCAGGCCATACTTTGACTGTCATTCCATCCAAGTTCTAACCAATCAGCCGTTAGAAAAAGCTTTACAGAAGATGGATACTTCGGGCCGCTTATTGAAATGGGTCGTCCAGTTATCAGAGTATGACATACAGTACAAGCCCAGGACCGCCATCAAGGCACAGGCCCTGGCAGATTTCATTGTGGAAGCCTCATATGAAGAAGAAGAAGTATATGAAAAAGAGACATAGCTACTGGAAGTTGACGGATCTTCCGCTGTTCGCGGATCCGGAGCTGGGATAGTGATGACAAGCCCATAAGGGAACACCTATGAATACGCCATCAAGTTCGCCTTCTCAGCGTCGAACAATGATAGGTGTCACTTACCGCACACAAATTAATAATTTATAATCCCTATCTTAGTCCTTCAAAAATATTAACAACTAGTAAAAGGGTAAGAAAGGGTCGATCCCACGAGAAGATTATTAAAATTCCTAACTCTCAAAGTTTAACTCATAACAAAAATAAACTATTATGCACATAACGAAATAACCACTAATATATACATTATTTACTAATATGAACAAAGAAGGGGGGTTTGAAATCATACTAGAATAACTAATAAAAATAAGTTTAGAGATAAAAGAAATACTACTCTACTATTCACAAGTGATAAACAAGCAACCACATAACTTAGGTTCGATCATGGATAAATTAGACACAACTTAGTATCTTAATCCCAGTCATTTGGTCTACTTCAATAATAAGTTTAGTATCTAGGTTGTCGAACTACCGCTGCGGTCAGTTCGCTATTAATCTCACTAAAAACTTAGAATCTTGCTATAATATTGCCAACCCCGATAAACTTCCTTTATCAGATCAATTCATAAACTCAATAAAATTACCATGAGCTGCTCACAACAATAACATTAAGCCGTTAACAAATCTAAATAACCATTAAACGCCGCGCCTAATAGAAATCTAGCATAGCATAGTTACTGTATACATGTAATCGTGCACTATCACAAGCATAAAGTATTAAACTTTTAATTCTAGCAACGATCATATGAATTGAATAAATACCATACTTAACATTGAAATGTGAATAAACTCAGCGTTCAAACACTTAGACCAAAATCGGAAATTAGAAACCAAAATAACATCTAATTAACAAGTATAACAACCAAGTTCAATCACAAGAACTAGAGAATTAAAGAAAAAAGTAGGGAGAAACTTATGAAATTCGGATTAACTCAAGGCAGCCGCTGCACTTGATTCTCCACCAATATCGACCACTCTCCTGCAATACTCCTCAATCTGGTAGCCTCGGATCTCCTTGTACTACTACCTTGCTCTCAAAACTCTAAATTTCTATCGCTATGCTCGTGTGTCTTCTTGCGGAAGAACTTAGGGATTTATATACCCAATTGAGAAATCCCCAATTACCAATTTTAGGGAAGTTGCTTGCAGAAGAAAAGAAACAATTAATTTGCTCCATATTAGCCCCGTGATTTTGCTATCAGTGAGATCTTGAAAATTTGAGGAAATAAATTCCTCCTCTTGCTGTTTCTTGCGTCGAATTAGGAAAGTAGGAACAACTTCCTGTTTTAATTGTTTGCTTAGTATACAGAGAGGAAGGAGGAGGAATTAAAAGATATATTTGCTTTAACCTTATGAAGCCATATGAGCTTGTTGTTCTTTTTTTTTTTTTTTTTCTTTTCTTTGCTTCTTTCTTTTAGTCTTGTTCTCCTCCTTTAGCAAAGTGAACCTAACACATTATTTAAGCTACTTAAATACTATAATATAATATAGACATAAATAATCCACTAATAATAAAAGTCAATAAATATTATAAAATAACACATAGAGGACAACCATAAGGCTAATTTTAGGGGACAAAAATATAGAAATATATGCACTTATCAAATTCCCCCACATTTAGCTTTTGATCACCCTCGATCAAAATATTACTAATAGAGAACTATATGCAATCTAATACTAAATGCAAGACTAATATTCCACCTCAATTTTGGAAATAACTAAATTAAATAAGTACAAGATAAGAAACTAAAACATTTAAAGTTAGTCACGAGAAAAGCATTTGGAGATATTGTTAGTAGGAATGCTAACTTTGGCTTTCGAACGACCTTACCATCAAAATTCATAATACATCATGCCAAAAGAGTAGGAAAGTACTTGGGTGTTTCATGACTCTAAATGCTCTGTCTGTGTCAAGTAGTCCATGTAACGAGCTTTCAACCAGTGACTCCCGGATCTACTAACTCGAGCTACTCGAGCAAAGATAGAAGCACCACACGTACATGACTGGGTTCATCTCTTCCCTATTTTTTACTGCACCACTTCGTAAATTTGCTTATTTTCATTTTTCTTTTACCAACATTTAACACATTATTTTTATTCTTTTTTTTTTCCTTTTCAAACCCAGACATTAGTACGCAGACCCTTCAAGTATGAAACATTTCAACATATTAAAAAAAACATATTGCAATAACACACCATATTCATAACGCAACCGCTCTACTAATCTCAGAGAAGGGTAGAATACATTGTTTTTCGGATAATGGCTCGTTTATTTCGTGACTTTGAACCAGAAAAAAAAAA
This sequence comes from Beta lomatogona, assembly GCA_947646795.1. Lineage (NCBI taxonomy): Eukaryota > Viridiplantae > Streptophyta > Magnoliopsida > Caryophyllales > Amaranthaceae > Beta > Beta lomatogona. Next base: position 105,816 of record CANSNZ010000481.1, read on the forward strand.
CTAAGCTAACAACGCTTAGATTGGTTCACTAATGAAAAATTTGATAGTAGGCTTTTTGGCTTAATGTGGTGATATAACACACAATGATATTATGAACTTCTCAAGTCATGTAATGCTTTTCCAATTATTAGACATTCCAAAATCTTTTATTTGGAAAAACAATTTTAATTAAAAACATGTTAGATTAGAGTTTCTTACCAACTTTTACTAATAGTCATTCCGTAGGACGTTAAAGAGGTGGAAGTTCTAATGTTAATGCAAATTAAATCTAAAACTAAGGCAAACAAAAGCACATTTTTTTTAATTTTGATTTTTTTTTTATATATTTTTTTTCTAAAATTTATGTTATATATGTATGAATGCAAATATAACTACTATTAAAAATTTTGGGCAGCATCTCCCCTAAAATATGACGTTTTCCAATAACAGCCGGTCAAAGATGCAAAATGTGTCGTCCCCCACACTTAAATTAAGCATTGTCCTCAATGGAAGAGGAGAGGAAAGATAAAAAGAGAGCAAAGAAAGAGAAAAAAAATTAAGAAAAGAATCAAGGAACTTAGCTGGTTGTTCATTGCTGATATCAAAGTTTCTGGCATTATGTGTGAGCTGAAGGTGAGCTAGAGCACTCCCTTGTAACTGGTTGTCAATAAGTGAAACACAACTTGAAGTCATATGGCCGCTCATCATCCAAATGATTTCCACATTTGCTTTGTATGGAGTATGGACAGTCCTGTGGTGATGATAAAGAAACTGTAGAAAACCACCAACAGCAAAACAAGGTGTAACAGAGCAGTGGTTTTATGATGAATCTGGAGCAGGTTACAACGCCTTAGTACGTGCGGCTGTACTGCTATCAAAAATGTGCTGGACCAATGAGTGTGGTGTGTTTGTAGTGCATGTTGATATGCTCGACCAAGGGGTCAGATCATGCCACCAGTAGGCTTAGCAAGCTCCGATCTAAAATCAAGATATAAAGAAATTAAGTGCATATGAAGAAGGAAGCAAAAAAAAAAATCAGCGAAACAAAACCGAAAAGGAAGAAAGTTATGAATATATAAAAGAAAACGAAACAGTCATGGGTTGCCTCCCAAGTAGCGCCTTTAGTTTACATCGTTGGCTCGACATTGTTCAAACATCACTCTCGATGAAGCTCAAGTTCTTCAATTAAACATGCATGCTCATTTTCATCATATGGCTTTAACATGTGACCATTAACCTTGAAAACTTTGTTAGTATCCAAACTTTTAATTTCAATTGCACCATGAGAAGAAAGTTCAGTTATAACAAAAGGGCCAAGCCTTCTAGATTGCAATTTAACAGGAAATAATTTCAAACGAGCATTATACAAAAGAACCTTCTGTCCTACGGAAAAAGTAGTCTTGATTATTCTGTTATCATGAAATGCTTTGGTTTTGTTTTTGTAAATGCGTGCATTCTCATAAGCATCTAATCTAATTTCCTCAAGCTCTTGTAAGCTACACATCTGTTGTTGCCCAGCCAAGTCATAGTCCATGTTGCATTGTTCAATAGCCCAGTAAGATTTGTGCTCAATTTCTACGGGTGACATACCTAACGGAGTTTTGAAGGCCGTTCTATATGCCCATAAGGCGTCATCTAACCTAAGGCTCCAATCCTTTCGATTAGGGTTAACCATCTTTTCCAAAATAGATTTGATTTCCCGATTAGAGACCTCAGCTTACCCATTAGTTTGGGGGTGATATGCAGTGGCAACTCAATGGGTTACATGGTACTTTTCAAGAAGAGCGCCAAAAGTTTTATTACAAAAATGGGTTCCCCTATCGCTGATAATAGCCCTAGGCATCCTGAATCTACTAAAAATATGACTCTTGACAAACTTAACTACAGTTTTAGCATCATCAGTTATGATGGCCTTAGCCTCCACCCATTTTGATACATAATCGACTGCAAGAATAATGTAAACATTGCCGAAAGATGAGGGAAAGGGACCCATAAAGTCAATACCCCATAGATAAAATATTTCACAAACGAAAATTCCATGTTGAGGCTTTTCATGTCTTTTAGAGATATTTCCAGTTTTCTGACATTTTTCACAAGACTTGCAGAAAGCATACACGTCTTTAAATAAAGTAGGCCAATAAAAACCACATTGAAGAACTTTGTACGTTGTGCGTTGTGGACCAAAGTGACCACCAGCTTCCAGGGAGTGACAAAAACTAAGAATAGATGCAAATTTAGATTTATCCACACACCTTCTTATAACTTGATCAGCACAAGACTTCTAAAGGTAAGGATCATCCCAAAGGTAATACTTACATTCAGATTTAATTTTGTCCTTTTGAGCCTTAGACAAAGTGGGAGGACAGGTTCTAGTCACCAAATAATTACCAATATCAGCATACCAAGGAGTTTCCACACTATATAATGAAGAAATTTGCTCACCATGAAAGAATTCAGTTATCAATGGCCAGTCTTCTCTAGGAATAATCCTACTCAAATGATCAGCAGCATTATTTTCCACACCTTTCTTATCTCTATTTTCCAAGTTAAATTCTTGTAACAAAAGCATCCACCTCAAAAGTCTAGGCTTTGATTCTTTCGTTTTCAATAAGTATTTAAGAGCCAAATGATCAGAATCCACAATAACACGACTTCCTAGCAAGTAAGGTCTAAACTTTTCCAAAGCAAAAATGACAGCATTCATTTCTTTTTCAGTCACAGTATAGTTACATTGTGCGGTGTCAAGTGATTTCGATGCATAATGAATAACATAAGGTTCTTTATCATGTCTTTGCTCTAAAACAGCACCTACTGCCGTATCACTAGCGTCACACATAATCTCAAAAGGCAGTGACCAATTAGGGGGTCTCATAATAGGAGTAGTTGTCAATTTCCCTGTCAAATCATCAAAAGCCTTCTTACAATATTCATTGAAATCAAAAGTAGCATCTTTTGCAAGCATAGCACATAAAGGGGAAGCAATTTTAGAGAAATTATGGATGAAGCGTCTATAAAATCCAGCATGCCCCAAAAATGATTGTACTTCACGTACATTGGTCAGGTAAGGTAGGGAACTAATGACATCTATTTTTGCTTTATCAACCTCTAGACCTTTAGCGCTAACAATATGCCCCAACACCACACCTTGTTCAACCATAAAATGACATTTTTCAAAATTCAACACAAGGTTAGTGTCAACACATCGTGTCAAAGCACGAGACAAACCTTCAAGACATCTATCAACTGAGTCACCAAAGACAGTAAAGTCATCCATAAAGATTTCCATGTCATGTTCAATCAAATCAGAAAAGATGCTCACCATGCAACGTTGAAATGTTCCAGGGGCATTACACAAACCAAAAGGCATTCTCCTAAATGCAAATGTACCAAATTGACATGTATATGTGGTTTTATCTTGATCTTCAGGAGCAATAGCCACTTGCGTATAACCAGAGTAACCATCAAGAAAAGAAAAGAAAGATTGTCCAGCAAGTTTTTCTAACATTTCGTCAATAAATGGTACAGGGAAATGGTCCTTCCTAGTAGCTTGATTAAGCTTCCTATAATCGATGCATACCCTCCATCCATTAGATACTCTAGTGGGGACTAGTTCTCCCTTAGCATTTTCAACAACAGTAATACCAGACTTTTTAGGAACAACATGTACAGGACTTACCCATTTTGAATCGAAAATAGGATAGATTATGCCTGCATCCAACCACTTGAGGATTTCCTTAAACAGTACTTCAGTCATGGTAGGGTTCAATCGTCTTTGAGCTTCAATAATAGGTTTAGCATCTTTTTCAAGAAAAATTCTATGCATACACAAAGTAGGGCTAATCCCTTTAATATCGGCTATTGTCCACCCTATGGCCTCTTTATGGCTTGTTAGCACATTAATCAATTTAGACTCTTGGAATTCAGTTAAACCACTTGAAATGATCACAGGCAAAGTCTCATTTTCACCAAGATAAACATATTTCAGATGAGATAGCAGGGATTTTAATTCCAATTAAGGAGCTTGAACAATCGAAGGGATTAATTTAGGAACAACAGTCGGCAAAGTCACGTTAGCACAATCAACATGTTCAGTAATATCAGTTAAAGCTGTAAAAGGTTCATATTCATTCATTTCAACAAGAACTTCATCCAATTCAAGCAAGGAATCAAAGCATTTTTGAGAAAGCCAATCAACACAATCTTGAGTACTAGTAAAATGGACCTCATCTATGTCATTTGGGTATTTCATAGCATCAAAAATATTGAATTTTATGATCTCTCCATCAAATTCCATAGTTAATGTACCCTCAAAGACATAAATTTTAGTCCTCGCTGTTTTCAGGAATGGTCTACCAAGTAATAAAGGTGTGCTATCAGAATTATTGCCCATGTCCAGAATATAAAAGTCAGCAGGAAACACTAACTCATTGACTTATACTAGCACATCCTCTAATACACCCATGGGAAAAACAGTAGATCTATCAGCAAGTTGGATAACAACATCATTTTTGACATGACCTACATTCAAAGTTTGGAAAACACTTTTAGGCATCACATTAATGGAAGCTCCGGTCTAACATGCACCTTTCGAACTTAGAATTACCAATTCGACAGGGAATAGCAAACATGCCAGGGTCTTTGTACTTAGGAGGTAGCTTTTTCTTTTGAATTACAACATAAATATTTTCCCCCACACATACTTTTTCAGAAGGTCCAAGTTTCCTTTTATTAGTACAATGTTCTTTAAGGAATTTAGCATAACGTGGGACCTGCTTTATAGCATCAATAAGTGGAATATTTATCTCAACTTTTCTAAACATGTCCAAGATTTCATTATCAAGAGCTGCTTTGTTTGCTTTAGCAAATCTGGACGGGAAAGGTGGCACAATGTTAACATGAGAAAAATCAGTTTTAGAACCTCTATTCTTGTTGTTATCCTTTACAAACCCATTTTCTTGACGCAAAATAGTCTCATTGTTATCCCCATTTAGCGCAATCGAAGGTCTAACTTCTAATTCATTCTCAACTTTCTTGCTCCTAACTTTTGGTTCGTTCAACACTTTCCCACTCCTTAAGGTCAAAGCATTAACATCTTTTGGATTAGGGAGTAGTTGGGAAGGTAGCTTACCTGCTAGTTGAGTTTCCAAATTACTTAAAGAAGTGCAAATTTGGCCAATTTGGCTGTCTAATTGCTGCAAGTGGGAATCAGTTTTCTTTTGAAATTGAACACCTTGGTTATGCACTTGCCCTATTTGGTTAGTTAATTGCTTAACTAGGTCTTCTAAGGAAGGGCTAGAAGGTTGAGATTGAGGGTTATGAGGAACAAAAGGTATAGGATTAGCTTGAGTAAACTGAGGTCTAGGTCCATATCTTAAGTTCGGGTGGTCTCTCCAACCTTCATTATATGGAGGTGAATAAGGATCATATTTTCGTTGGTTCTGACCAGAGAAACCACCTAATGCATTCACATTTTCACATTGCACAATAGGACAAGCATCATTAGAGTGAGAAAAATCAAAACAAATACCACAGACTTTAGCCTTAGATTCATTCCCAACAAACTTAGACATCAATGTAGTGAGGGTGGCTATTTGTTGTGCATTTTCCTGTAACTGACTTTTAACAAAAGTTAAGTCAATTTCATTAACTGTTTTCACATCGTTACGTGAGCCAAATTGTCGAGCATATTGGGCCATGTTACTAATTAATTGTCTGGCTTGCGTAGGTGTTTTATCAACTAAAGCACCCCCACTAGCCGCATCAATCATATTTTTATCGTTACCCAAAAGACCTTCATAAAAATATTGGATAAGAAGTTGGTCACTGATTAGATGTTAGGGACAAGAAGCACAAAGTCTCTTAAAATGTTCCCAATATTCATATAATGACTCATTAGAATGTTGTTTGACACCACAAATCTCATTCCTAATGGATCCAATTCTACTTGGAAGGAAGAAATTTTCTAGAAAAGCTTTTTGTAATGCATCCCAGGTAGCAATTGATCCAGGAGGAAGGGAATACAACCAATCTTTAGCTATGTCAAACAATGAAAATGGAAAAGAATGTATTTTGACATGATTTGGATCAATACCTTCTGGTTTCATAGAAGAACACACAACCAAAAATTCTTTAAGAAATCGATTCGGATCCTCACCTCCATGGCCATAGAATTTTGGTAAAAGATTGAGAAAACCTGAGTTTAACTTTAGAGGTTTTGGAAAGATGATGCCTAGTGGTTCATCATCCAGCTTAGGTGCAGCTAGCTCCTTCAAGGTTCTTTCATCACCCATCTCTTCTTCGTCTTTGAATATGTTCTCAAGATAAAGATGTTCTTCTCGTTGTTTTTGTAAGAATTTTTTCTTTGTTTTTCTGGTTGTCCGCTTAATTTCTGGATCAAACAACAATGGTTCACGTCGTAAGCGTGTGTTCATGTACTGTACACAAAAATCAGAATTGTTATATACTCCAAGTGATTTACAGGTTGTTGACAGAGTAATTAAACTGCTGACAGAAGTAGAAAGTTGTAATATGAAGTTCATCTTCGACAATAATCATCTCAGTTCCTCAATACATCGAATAAAGAATATATTACCAGGTAATAACTTGCAGACACAAATAGTAGAAATTCAGAATACTTGAAAACTAAATGAACCATAAGAGCCCACATAACTTAAAGCGCAAAAATAAGCAAAGCGTCTGAGTAAGCAGGACAACTTACTCAAATACACTCATGCTGCCCAGTTTAACAAAAAAAAAAAACTGAACTTGACTCCCTTATTGAGCATTTATAAAAATTGTAGTTTATAATTTTTCCTTAATACCATGATGTGATTCTCATTTTAGAAGGGCATGTCACTATAAATGCTCTGAAATAAAAATGATTTCTCAAACAGAGGACTCATTTTGCATGTAGAACACAGTTTCACACACTACTAAGATGTAATGACATCCACTTTTTATTGCATTAGAAGTCTAATGGTGCAGAGAGCTAAGGTGACAAAAATACTATCAACAAATATAATGCAAGAACATTAACAAGCTAATATCATACAAAAGAATTATATGCACATATGATATTGATATATTATTATACTGCACTATGGGAAGTCACTAAACTAGCAGACTACACATTTCTACTAATCATCTGAGTCACAAAGCTACCAAAAACATTAGGTAGCTATCCTAACATGGAAGTATATACGTTAAACACTACATATTACAAACTAAGGATTAGTTTGACTTATGACATTAGAAATTAATGAATAAATTATCAGAAATTAGGTAGTGAAGCTGTGAACAAAATGATTTCAGATTTGATGAAGCTACAATCATTCTCAGGAGCTGCAACACATATCTAGTGGTATATGCCATTAATCTTTCTAGCTTCTTATTAACAAAAATTAGGCCTACATGCCAAGCATACTTAATAATTGTGAAACTGACAGCATATAGCGTTTAAGGTTAAGCTCAATTTTTTAGAACAAGAAGAAATACTACCTAATTCACATAAACTTTATATACATGATGGAATCAACTATATATAGATAAAGAAAACTTATGAAAGACTAGAGTTCTGGTGACTAGAATACTAGTATATAATCTATACCCTAAATGCAAAAGTTGAACTAGTAAATGAGCAAGAAAAAAACAACCAAGCACATAGTACGCAAAAACAAAGATCAGGAAACATACTATATGATGAGAAATATCCAACTCACTCAATTAGACTAGATAAACCAAGATAGCAAAGATTTTTTTTTTGTTTTTTTTGGTTCCGTTGCCTTCCAATGGTTAGGATAATTGCCTTCCAAGCAATAGACCCGGGTTCGGCTCCCGGCAGACGCACCAAATAACTCACTTTAACTTTGAAGCAGAGAATGTTTCTATAAATCTCCCCGGCAACGGCGCCAAAATTTGATATGTGTCGCTTACCGTACACAAATTAATAATTTATAATACCTATCTTAGTCCTTCAAAAATATTAACAACTAGTAAAAGGGTAAGAAAGGGTCGATCCCACGAGAAGATTATTAAAATTCCTAACTCTCAAAGTTTAACTCATAACAAAAATAAACTATTATGCACATAAAGAAATAACCACTAATATATACATTATTTACTAATATGAACAAAGAAAGGGGGGTTTGAAATCATACTAGAATAACTAATAAAAATAAGTTTAGAGATAAAAGAAATACTACTCTACTATTCACAAGTGACAAACAAGCAACCACATAACTTAGGTTTGATCATGGATAAAATTAGACACAACTTAGTTTCTTAATCCCAGTCATTTGGTCTACTTCAATAATAAGTTTAGTATCTAGGTTGTCGAACTACCGCCGCGGTCAGTTCATTATTAAGCTCACTAAAAACTTAGAATCTTGCTATAATATTGCCAACCCCGATAAACTTCCTTTATCAGATCAATTCATAAACTCAATAAAATTACCATGAGCCACTCACAACAATAATATTAAGCCGTTAACAAATCTAAATAACCATTAAACGCTGCGCCTAATAGAAATCTAGCATAGCTTAGTTATTGTATACATGTAATCGTGCACTATCACAAGCATAAAGTATTAAACTTTTAATTCTAGCAACGATCATATGAATTGAATAAATACCATATTTAACATTGAAATATGAATAAACTCAGCGTTCAAACACTTAGACCAAAATCAGAAATTAGAAACCAAATAACATCTAATTAACAAGTATAACATCCAAGTTCAATCACAAGAACTAGAGAATAAAAGAATAAAGTAGGGAGAAACTTATGAAATTCGGATTAACTCAAGGCAGCCGCTGCACTTGATTCTCCACCAATATCGACCACTCTCCTGCAATACTCCTCAATCTAGTAGCCTCGGATCTCCTTGTATTAGTACCTTGCTCTCACAACTCTAAATTTTTGTCGCTCTGCTTGTGTGTCTTCTTGCGGAAGAACTTAGGGATTTATATACCCAATTGAGAAATCCCCAATTACCAATTTTAGGGAAGTTGCTTGTAGAAGAAAAGAAACAATTGATTTGCTCCATTAGCCCCGTGATTTTGCTATCAATGAGATCTTGAAAATTTGAGGAAATAAATTCCTCCTCTTGCTGTTTCTTGCATGGAATTAGGAAAGTAGGAACAACTTACTGTTTCTTTTGTTTGCTTAGTATGCAGAGAGGAAGGAGGAGGAATTAAAAGATATATTTGCATTAACCTTACAAAGCCACGTGAGCTTGTTGTTCTTTTTTTTTTCTTTTCTTTGCTTCTTTCTTTTAGTCTTGTTCTCCTCCTTTAGCAAAGTGAACCTATAATAAAAGTAACACACTATTTGAGCTACTTAATCACTATAATATAATATAGGCATAAATAACCCAATAATAATAAAAGTCAATAAATATTATAAAATAACACATAGAGGACAACCATAAGACTAATTTTAGGGGACAAAAATATAGAAATATATGCACTTATCAAATAACGAAGCGGAATATGAGGCAGCAATCACCGGCCTAAGAATGTGCTTGGCGGCATGTGCAAAGAATGTGTGGTTGAAAACAGACTCGCAGCTAGTTAACGGGCAGTTAAGAGGAGAATTTGAGGTTAGGGAAGCCAATATCCAGAAATATGTGGAAAAAGCCAAGGAGTTGATCGCTCAGTTGAATCATCTTGAGATTCAAGCAATACCCAGGGCCGAGAACACTAAAGCGGACGCACTTTCCAAGCTTGCAAGTTCTGACTCATTCAGTGTCGAGAGGACCGTCACAGTAGATATGCTCAAAGAAAAAAGCATCACGGAAAAGATCGTGACTGTCAACAGCATAAACCAGCAAGGGGAATGGTTTAGTGAGCTGGTGGTTTATAAGCTGACGGGTGTAAGGAGTTTTATTTTAATGCCGCAAGTGTACGGTGTCGTAGCACATACGGGTCGAACTCAGGGAGGTATAAGATTAACCACTACTTGATTTTAGATTATGAAATAGTTACACAATCCAGAAATGAGGAAGAGTCTATGAACTAAAGGCTGAACAAACGACAGAATATGACAAACTATATGAATATGATAATTAAAACACTAAGATTAAGTATCACCACTACTATGAATTGATCAAAATATAACTCACTTCCCAATTATTCAATTATAGCTTAGGTAAGAATGACATTCCCTTATGATTTAGTAATAAAGCACAGCTGCGAACCGAAACTGAATCCCAAATCATCCAACAATACCTAAAGCTCACTTTCGTGATAGAAAAAGGCCTAACTAACATGTATGATTCCTATTTTCATGGCTTACATACACAATTAGAAGCATTAAGAGCCAATGTCAATTAAATCCTAATTCCAATTCTCACCTATCTTCATGGGAGAATTTAAATCAATGACAAGATTATCCGAACTAAGACCCAACTTTCGTTGATGAACTTAATTAATGAAATGATAATTTAGCAAACAAACATATGATCCTAATTTCTATTCCAACTTTCGTTGATAATAAAAAGTAGGGTTAAAGTAAGATGCAAAATTGACTACAAACTCAATCTTGTCAAACCCTAAGCATATAATTCAATAACATGGGAATCGGAGCAACAATCTACATGATCAATCCATAATAGGGCTCAACTTAATCCTAGATAGAAGTACTACTCACTAATCATGGCGATAAGAACGATAAGCATAATTGAGTACATAATTAAATAGATTAAGAGAGAGAAGAGTAAAACTTATTAAGATTGCTTGAATTGTAGAATAATCCCAAAGTACTTGATCAAATTCGTCTTCAAACTCCAAGTTTTTGCATACAAAATGAAAGCTAGGGCTAAAACTCTAATGAAAATCGTGCATAAAAAACTGCCTCTAAAAAATGACATAACTCCTAAACATAAAAGCGAGAAAATAACATAACGGACGCTGCCCGCGTTACCGCGAGTCGCGCCACACACCGCGAGTCGCGGTAAGCTCTCGGCATTCCACCGCGAGCTGCTGCCAACGCCGCGACTCGTGGTGGAACCGATGACTCTTTTCTTCCTTGGACTCTTCAAGTGCGGCTTCCAACATAATTGGACCTTATAGGAAGCCCAATTACTTCCATCTTGGACCTAGCATGGTGCCATTAAACCTGTAAATGAGCCATAAATGCATACTCCTCTCATAATTCAACATTTCTCATCAATTCCTATCACTTGGGTATAAATCTACTCAAATTCATCCAAGTCACAACATAATATCCCTCAAAATGTGCCAAAATAAGAGTAAAATGTGGACTTAACAAACTCCCCCATGCTTAGACCTTGCTCGTCCTCGAGTAAGCAAGAGGCAATGAACAACTAGATAACCTCACAAGGCCTAAAACATGCACCAACAACAAATAACGATCCATGTCCAACGTCAACTAACATCCACTCTAGCGCCCCTCTCATACTCCATAGTAGCAACTAACCTACACCTAACTCCGCTACTCTTAAGCATACTTCCCCCATGCTCAACCAAAAATAGAGTCATGTGTGACCATGTTCTGAAAAGATCTGAAAGAACACTCACACATCTACTACGCACACCCACCATCAAGCCACAAATCACAAAAATATATCGAGTCAATCACAAAGGGTCAAGTTGACACCCCTATGCTTGAACTCATCAATCCTCCCTACAATCGAATCTCCAACATCCTCAAGTGAGACTTACATTTCACACACCAATCATCAAGCCTAGTCCTACCCAAAACACTCCTATCCTCCTCCATCCTTATGTCAACCACGCCGGCAAATGAGATAAGTAACTTTTCTCTCTTTTCTTTTATCTCTCATTTTGCCTAGGAGCCCTTTCGGGTTTTCATCCTAGCCACTCAAATTCTTTTCTTTTTGCTCACTTTCTCACCCGCTCGAATTAGCCACTTTTTTGCCTAGGTTGCCCTTTCGGGTTTTCAACCTAGCCGAGCCCCCAATTTTACCTAAGCCGCCCTTTCGGGTTTTCAGCTTAGCGGGTCAAACCTTTTTTTTTTTTTTTTTTTTTTTTTTTTTGTAGAGCCTATAAGCACACCAATAACAAACAAAAACACATTAATGTAAACAAAATCACACAAAAAGAAAAAGGGACAAAAAATGAAAAAGAAATAAGTGTAGAACTCGGGTTGCCTCCCGAAAAGCGCTCGTTTAAAGTCAATGAGCTCGACTCCTAAAAATCATGGGGCAGTGGGTGGAAGAGATAGGCAATAGACGTGCTTGCCTTCAATAGGGTCACCGGTGACATAGTGCTTGAGGCGACTTCCATTCACCTTGAACGAGCCACTTGCTTCACTAGTGACTTCCACCGAACCATAGGGAAAAACCTTGGTGACCCGGAATGGTCCAGACCACCTAGAACGCAGCTTGCCTGGAAAAAGCTTCAATCGGGAGTTGAATAGGAGGACGGAGTCTCCAATGTGGAACTCTCTCCTCATGAGCCGCTTGTCATGCCACTTCTTAGTGCGCTCCTTGTAAATGCGCGAGCTCTCATAAACATCTAAGCGGAGCTCATCAAGCTCATTCAATTGCAAAGCTCGGCGTTCACCCGCTCGATCAAAGTCATAATTAAGGCACTTGATAGCCCAAAATGCTCTATGTTCTAGCTCGACGGGCAGGTGACATGCTTTTCCATATACTAAACGATAAGGCGTGGTACCAATAGGAGTCTTGAAGGCCGTCCTATACGCCCATAGCGCATCATCTAACTTAAGAGACCAATCTTTGCGCGATCTAGCCACGGTCTTCTCAAGTATAGATTTGATCTCCCTATTTGAAATTTCAACTTGGCCACTTGTTTGTGGATGGTAGGAAAGACCGACACGATGTTGCACACCGTATTTCTTAAGAAGAGCTTCGAACTTACGTTCAATAAAGTGACTTCCTCCATCACTAATCACAACGCGTGGGACACCAAAGCAGGGGAAAATTACCTTCTTGAAGAACTTGGAAACCACACGAGCATCGTTCGTTGGAGAAGCCAAGGCCTCTACCCACTTAGATACATAGTCAACGGCTACCAAGATAAACTTATTCGAATAAGAAGATGGGAATGGTCCCATGAAGTCAATACCCCATACATCGAATATCTCAACCTCGAGAATGAAATTGAGAGGCATTTCATTTCGGCGCGAGATATTCCCCGTGCGCCGACATCTATCACATGCCTTGACAAAACGGTGGGCATCCTTGAACGAGAGAAGGCCAATAGAACCCGCATTGCAACACCTTTGCAGCGGTTTTAGAAGTACTAGCATGGCCTCCACAAGGCATATCATGGCAATGAGACAGGGATAGAGGTCACCTCCTCTTCCGGTACACAACGGCGGAGAACCCCATCCGCACAAGATTTAAAGAGACAAGGGTCATCCCGGAAATAATATTTGACATCATGAAAGAACTTCTTGCGTTGATATGATGAATAATCGGGAGGGGTACTCCACTAGCAAGAAAATTAACAATGTCAAGCAAACCAAGGAGATTGACCAATTGTAGTAGAGAAAATACCAAACAACCGATCATCGGGGAAGGAGTCATCGATTGGAAGATCATCTGCTCGGGCGTCCAATGTGAGACGGGGAAAGATGGTCGGCCACAACATTATCGATCCCTTTCTTATCCTTGATCTCCATGTCAAACTCTTGGAGAAGCAATATCCAACGAATCAAACGGGGTTTGGCATCCTTCTTGCTCAATAGAAACTTGAGAGCCGCATGATCCGTATGCACGATCACCTTCGATCCCACCAAATAAGACCGGAACTTCTCCACTTCGCAAACACAACGGCTAGCAACTCCTTTTCGGTGGTGGTGTAGTTCACCCGAGCACCATCTAAGGTTTTGCTAGCATAGTAAATGGCATGCATCTTGCCATCACGCTTTTGCCCCAACACAAGCACCCACGGCATGATCACTGGCATCGCACATCAACTCGAATAGAAGAGTCCAATCTGGAGGTTGAATAATAGGTGCTGAAATCAATGCACTCTTCAACCTGTGGAAAGCTTCAAGACAAGCATCAGTAAACACAAATGGAGTATCTTTGGCTAGGAGCTCGGTCAAAGGCCTAGAGATCTTAGAGAAATCCTTGATAAAACGGCGGTAGAACCCCGCATGACCAAGGAAACTCCTCACCCCTTTTACATTGATCGGGGTGGAAGCTTCTCTATGACTTCGACTTTTGCTCTATCCACTTCGATACCCTTATCGATACAACATGACCCAAAACTACTCCCTCTTGTACCATGAAATGGCACTTCTCCCAATTTAACACTAAATGGACTTCTTGACACCTACGCAACACTTTTTCAAGGTTTATCAAACATGCATCAAAAGAAGGACCATAAACAGAGAAGTCATCCATGAAAACCTCCATAGAGTGTTCTATAAGCTCAGAAAAAATAGCTATCATGCATCGTTGAAAGGTTGCTGGAGCGTTACATAGTCCAAACGGCATCCTTCGATAAGCAAAGGTGCCATATGGACATGTAAAGGTCGTCTTCTCTTGTTCACTTGGATGGACGGGGATTTGGAAAAAACCAGAAAATCCATCCAAGTAACAAAAGAAGGAATGTTTAGCAAGACGCTCCAACATTTGATCAATGAAGGGAAGAGGGTAGTGATCCTTACGTGTGGCCTTGTTCAACTTACGGTAGTCGATGCGCATTCTCCACCCAGTGACAGTGCGAGTAGAGATGAGTTCACCTTTTTCATTCTTCACAACCGTCATGCCGCCCTTTTTGGGAACAACTTGAACCGGGCTTACCCACTTACTATAAGAGATAGGGTAGATAATGCCGGCCGCAAGAAGTTTCAAAACTTCTTTCTTCACAACTTCTTTCATATTAGGATTAAGGCGCGCTCGTGACTCAATAGATGAAGCATTTTCTTGTTCTAACAAAATTCTATGAGTACGGAAAGATGGACTTATCCCTTTAAGATCATCAATAGTATACCCAATAACACTTATGTACTTGCGAACAAGACATAGCAACCGTTCAAGTTGAGAATTATTAAGTGCACTATTGACAATAATGGGATAGGTTGAGTTTTCACCCACAAAAGCATATTTTAACTGAGAAGGGAGGGGTTTCAACTCTACCTCAGGAGGCTTAGAACACTCCTTAGTTGTGGCTTCAACTCCGTAGGACCTCGATTGAGGGACTGTCGGGCGCACAAACCGGTGCATCATCTAACATCTTCTCATATGCCATAGTATCTTCATCACAAGCCCCATTGTTGTTTAAGCATCGCTGAAGAGCATCATCATCCGTACTCTCCATAGGTAAATCTTCTTCCCATCTCTCAACAACATCAACCCGGTAACAAGTGTCTCCCAAAGAAGGAGCATTCAACGCCTTGTGCAGCTCAAATTCCACCTTGTCTTCACCCACATTGAGAGACAATTTGCCACTTTTCACATCAATCAAAGCTCCCGCAGTGGCAAGGCATGGTCTACCCAAGATAATTGGCGTATGTACATCTTCTGGCATCTCCATGACAAAGAAGTCACATGGAATAGTCAATTTGCCCACTTGGAGGGGTACATCCTCCAAAACACCCAAAGGGTATCTGATAGACCTATCCGCTAGTTGTAGAGAGACGCGGGTAGGGCTAAGGTCACCGAAGTTAAGCTTCTTGAAGATAGTGTTAGGCATGAGGCTTACACTAGCTCCAAGATCACAAAGTGCCCTTTGAATAGTCACGTCCCCAATAGAGCATGGAATGGAGAAACTTCCAGTATCACTCAATTTTGGAGGAAGCTTGTTAAGAAGAATAGCACTACACTCTTAAGAGAGTTCCACCGTAGAAGCTTCACAAATTTTATGCTTACCGGACAAGAGTTGCTTCAAGAACGGGATGTTAAGGTGCATACCTTTCAATAACTCAAGAAATTTCCCGTATTTCTTCTCAATTCGAGCCTTTGCCAACCGATGAGGGAAAGGAGCCGGATCAACATAGACTCGGGAAGGCTTTGGTGATGCTTTCTCAACCTCTTCAATGGGGTCCTCCTTATCAACTACATCATCAACACTCTCGGAAGTGTCTCCCACAACCTTTGATGGTGTCACAATTAGCTTGCTAGGCTCCTCTAAAGTTTTTCCACACCTCAAAGTAATTGCACTTACATTTTGGTGACCCTTTGGATTCGGTTCCGGCTGCCCCGGAAATTGGGGTGGTCCCTTTTGAAGTTGAGTCACCTGTTGAGTCACATGGGACATTTGTTGAGCTAGTTGCGCAATTTGAGTGTCAACTATCTTATTATGAGCATCCATCCTATCAAACTTCTTGTTAGTTTCCTCGGAGGTAGCAAGGAGTCTCTCGAGCGAGGGAATCGGTATATGATTTTTGAGGAGGTTCTTTGAGAAGGTTGACCTTGTTGTTTGTCTTGGAACCCGGGAGGATTGGAATTGTGTGGTGCTTGAGGTTGGTTGTTGCTCCAAGAAAAATTCTCATGATTCCTCCAACCCGGATTGTATGTGTTTGAATAGGGGGTCGTTTCGAGGTCGAGCATTACCATACACAGCATTGGCTTGCTCTTGCTCTACAAAATCCATGTTCCCATAAGTAGAATTTGCATTATTCCCTTGAAAAGCATTCATCTCGGCACTAGGACCAACCGATATATTCTCGATCTCGTTGAGATAGAGCGTCAACCTTACTAGAGAGTGAGGTTAGTGCATCGACATCATACTTGCCACCTTTCTTAGAAGTAGACCGATCACTAGACCAATGGTAACTGTAGCGACCATCTCCTCAAGCAAAGCCTTGGCTTGATCGGCCGTCTTACCCATGAGAGCACCACCGGCCGCAAAGCATCAATAGAGATTCGGACTTCATGAGTCAACCCATTATAGAATGTCTGAATAAGGAGCCATGTTGGGATCTCATGATGAGGACACTGCCTTTGTAGATCCTTGTATCGTTCCCAAGCTTCATAAAGTGATTCACCATCCAACCGAGTGAAGGATGTGATTGCATTGCGTAGCTTGGCCGTTTTCCCGGGAGGAAAGTACTTCGACAAAAAGTCGTGGCTAGTGAAGTCCAAGTTGTGAACTTGTTTGCTTCATGACCCTTCAACCATTCTTTTGCTCGTCCCGCAAGGAATAAGGGAACAAGCGGAGGCGAAGAGCTTCATCGAGGCCCCATTAATCTTCATCGTATCACATTTTTCGAGAAAAGCATTGATATGTTCATTAGGGTTCTCCATTGGACTGCCACTGAACTGATCTTGTTGTATGAAATGGATCAATTGGATCTTGATCTCAAAGTTGTTGGCATCAACAGTAGGCCTGGCAATGCTAGATGTAGATGTGACATCCGGCATATTATATTCGCGAAGAGGACGAGCCATTGGTTCTCTCCGAATATTTTCCTGCTCCCTTCTTCTTCTCTCAGCGTTGAGTCTCCTAGTTGTGGCTTCTATCTCGGGATCAGAGACCACGTGATCTACAGATCGCGATCGCCTGCGCATTCGGAAACAACAACTAGTGAAGAAATGAACAAGAACAAAGGTAACAGGTGTAATCTATTAAATCTATAATCAAAATAATTCTAATCCGTTACCTCCCCGGCAACGGCGCCAAAAACTTGTAAGGAGTTTTATTTTAATGCCGCAAGTGTACGGTGTCGTAGCACATACGGGTCGAACTCAGGGAGTATAAGATTAACCACTACTTGATTTTAGATTATGAAATAGTTACACAATCCAAAAATGAGGAAGAGTCTATGAACTAAAGGCTGAACAAACGACAGAATATGACAAACTATATGAATATGATAATTAAAACACTAAGATTAAGTATCACCACTACTATGAATTGATCAAAATACAACTCACTTCCCAATTATTCAATTATAGCTTAGGTAAGAATGACATTCCCTTATGATTTAGTAATAAAGCACAGCTGCGAACCGAAACTGAATCCCAAATCATCCAACAATACCTAAAGCTCACTTTCGTGATAGAAAACGGCCTAACTAACATGTATGATTCCTATTTTCATGGCTTACATACACAATTAGAAGCATTAAGAGCCAATGTCAATTAAATCCTAATTCCAATTCTCACCTATCTTCATGGGAGAATTTAAATCAATGACAAGATTATCCGAACTAAGACCCAACTTTCGTTGATGAACTTAATTAATGAAATGATAATTTAGCAAACAAACATATGATCCTAATTTCTATTCCAACTTTCGTTGATAATAAAAAGTAGGGTTAAAGTAAGATGCAAAATTGACTACAAACTCAATCTTGTCAAACCCTAAGCATATAATTCAATAACATGGGAATCGGAGCAACAATCTACATGATCAATCCATAATAGGGCTCAACTTAATCCTAGATAGAAGTACTACTCACTAATCATGGCGATAAGAACGATAAGCATAATTGAGTACATAATTAAATAGATTAAGAGAGAGAAGAGTAAAACTTATTAAGATTGCTTGAATTGTAGAAGAATCCCAAAGTACTTGATCAAATTCGTCTTCAAACTCCAAGTTTTTGCATACAAAATGAAAGCTAGGGCTAAAACTCTAATGAAAATCGTGCATAAAAAACTGCCTCTAAAAAATGACATAACTCCTAAACATAAAAGCGAGAAAATAACATAACGGACGCTGCCCGCGTTACCGCGATCCGCGGTGTCTACCGCGAGTCGCGCCACACACCGCGATCCGCGGTGTCTACCGCGAGTCGCGCGACACACCGCGAGTCGCGGTAATGACCGCGAGTCGCGGTAAGCTCTCGGCATTCCACCGCGAGCTGCTGCCAACGCCGCGACTCGTGGTGGAACCGATGACTCTTTTCTTCCTTGGACTCTTCAAGTGCGGCTTCCAACATAATTGGACCTTATAGGAAGCCCAATTACTTCCATCTTGGACCTAGCATGGTGCCATTAAACCTGTAAATGAGCCACAAATGCATACTCCTCTCATAATTTCAACATTTCTCATCAATTCCTATCACTTGGGTATAAATCTACTCAAATTCATCCAAGTCACAACATAATATCCCTCAAAATGTGCCAAAATAAGAGTAAAATGTGGACTTAACAACGGGGACGCTTCCCAATGATCCCTCGTCCGCCAAAAAGCTAAAGCGACAGGCAAATTAGTATATCATATACCAAGATGAGTTGTATAAGAAATCATTCTGTCTGCCTCTGCTTAAGTGTGCAACTGCATGGGAGTCCGCTAAGATTCTTCAAGAAATACACGAGGGTATTTGTGGCAACCATATTGGCGAAAAAGCTTTAGCACTAAAGGTGTTGAGAGCTGGGTTTTATTGGCCGAGCATGCTGGCGGATGCCCAGGGCTACGTTAAGAAGTGCTATAAATGCCAAAGATATGCTCCCGTCATCAACAGGCCTGCCAATGATTTACAACCTATCTTATGCCAGATTTCGTTCGCTCGGTGGGGAATGGACATTCTAGGACCGTTCACCACAGCGACAGGAGGTAGGAGATTCCTAATAGTGGGAATTGACTATTTCACAAAATGGATAGAGGCAGAGCCGACAACTAAGATCACGGCAAATCAAGTCAAGAAATTTATCTGGCAGAATATTATGACAAGGTTTGGGATTCGCATGGCCATCGTCGTAACAGCCTTGGAAATTAAAAGAGTTTATTTAACACTAATTGTAATTATTAACTTAATTATGTATTATATATTCTTATTTTATTTGGGTTGAGATATGATTTTTAACATTTATCGTTACTAAAAATTTAAGATTCCGATTATTTTATTGGCGTTGATATTATATTTTATTTGTGCGTAGTAAGTAATATTTTTATGTATGTGTAACTGTAAGTTAATTATATTCATTAGTTTAATTATTTTGTTAGATATTTGGAATAAGTATGAATAGTTTTGTGCTTAATTAATTATATTTGTATGTTATATTATTATATTTGAAAACTATTAACTGAATCAAGTTTCTAAAGTAACATGTTGTTTCTATTTCATGTTTCAATGAAATAAGTCTATTTGGATTAATTTCTAGTGTAGATAAGAGGAAACTCCTCTCTTATTTTCTCTCTCCTTCCCACGCCCTTTCTTTTCCCCTCTTCGTGCTTGGCAGTGGTGAAGCTAGCTCCTCCTTCCTTTCTCCCTTCGTGCCATTATCTGATGAGGCCAGTATGAATTCTTCAATCTTTTCAATCTAAAATCTCATTAATGATTTGAGGCCAAAATCCCAAACCCCAATTTCCTCTCTCCCTGCGAAAAACCAATACCCCAAACCCTTCTCTCACCGTTTCTCGTGCGCGGTTTTTCCCCCATCTGGGTTGTCGCGTCTGCCAGTGCAGCTTCACCGGTGGAGGCCGCGACGCCATATCGGTCTTGCGCCGCCTGGACTGCGTCCGCGAAGTTGTGATTGCTACTGTCGTGGTTTCCCCTCCTCTGATGCTGTCTTCTCTTGCCCCTGTTTTTGCACCGCTGCTGGTCGCGTTTGTCGTGCGGTGTTACTGGCGTTCTGCCGCCGTGTGTGGTGGTTGAGGCAAAGTACAAAAGGTACTTTACCCCTTGTGTTGTTATTGTTGTTTTATTGTTGTGATGGTTGTTATTATTGGTATGGTGGTCGTTTCTTTGTTTTTGTGGTTATTGTTGTTGGTGCTGCTCTTTGTGATTGTGGTTGTTGATTACATGGTTTTGGAAACATTATTGAGTTGAAATCACCTTTAAGGTCATGATTCCATGGTTCAATAAGCTTTGTTTTGATAGTTTCTTTAATTAGATTGTTAACTTAAGTAAAGTAGTTGATTTAATAAATTATTGTAGTGTTCTCTTATGTAATTGTGTTGATATGAGTTTAGCTTCGGCTTGTTGGTAATTTAGTTGGTTTAATTTATGATATCATTAAAGGGATTCTAGTTAAGAAAGTATAGTTAGATATCTCTCTTTATTCTGAAAGTTAGTTTGAAAAGCTATTAATTGTGTGTATTATAACTGATGGATTTTGGAAGGAGTAGTTATGGGGTTTGAGCTAAAGATTGACAATCAAGTTTCACTCATCTTGGGAGTCTATTAGTCAAATATGAAGAAATAAGTAGGTAGTCTAATCATTCATAAATTAGAGTAATGTTCTTCTACTTGGAAAGCGAACCTAGTTAACGTAACAATAAATGCCTAAATGGTTCCCAAATCCTTTTCCACATAGTTTGTGTAGACTGCTTGTATGGGTCAATCTAATTAATAACCTCACATGAAGTAGGAGATAGATTTAACTTTTTACTATTAATAATATGAGGAGTATGGGAGTTAGTTCACCTAACTATGGAGTAGATTAGTGAAGATGTTGTTAATAATGTATTTTAGTTCGATAACTATAAATGGAATGATATAATAAAGTCGGACTATTTGACTAGTGTTCACTAAAGTAAAGTTGTGAATTACTTTAAAGAAGTCCCACTTAGATGATGGAATTAATGATTTTCTAATTAGTCCATATTTAAGTTTGTTATTGAATCTGTTATTTGGTATTCAACTAATAATATGAACCATATTTAATTGCTTTCATTAATCAATCTTTGATTAATGAATCTAGATTGTGGTGTTTAAGCTAACTCTCCTTAGTAAATTTTAAGTGAGAGACCTATGGTAATTGTTGTTGGTGTTTGATAACGGTTGTTATCATTGTTGAGATAAATGTCGATTAATAATCATGAAGTATAAAAGAGTATAAATTATTTATATGCAAGAGTATGAGTTGTGCGTAAGTGGTTTAGTACTCTCGTTAGTTAATTTTAACTGAGAGACCTTTTGTCATTGTGATGGATGCGTTGTTAAATATGACTATTTATTAATTGTTGTGGTTCATAAGTTTTATTGTTTGAATTGGATTGCATATAAAAGCATATATGTATTGGTATGAAATACTTATAAAGATAATATGTCAAGCGATTATGGTTCTCTAGGGAGAAGCCTTTCAGGTTAGTTTGTTGTTCAAAGTTTGTTAAGAATTACTAAAATTATTAGATGAGTTTCAAGAATGATTTGATTAAGTTATGAATGATAATCAAAAGGAATCAAAAGGGGAAAGTAGTCTCGTCTAAGTCGATGGATGAGGTGACATGAACAGTACCCCCATGGACTGTGAACCTTGGGGGGGCCCACAGGGAAACATGCCCATTGCTCTGTGGGGCGATAATCGGGCGATATATCAGGTAATGTGAAACCTGTGGATGGTTGATTGAATCAGCGGAATAATGTACTCCGGACTAGTAGCAGTTATTGGCCAAAAGTAAAGCGAATGGTTGGGTAACAACCCCTACTGTCTGAGTGTAAGCTTTGTCTCCTCCACCGCGTTTTCTTTCCCCCTGGTTAAAAGAAAGTTATCTCAAATCATGAAAGTTATATCGATATTGGATTCCCAACAAGGAATTGTATCGTGGAAAGTTGTTTCGATATTGGATTCCCAATAAGGAATCATATCATAGTAAGTTGTTTCGATATTGGATTCCCGATAAGGAATCATATCAGGTAAGTGATGAATGTTTATTCAATATTTGAATATGAATATCGATATTGGTTTCGTGTTAATGAAGCATATCATGGTAAGTTATACTGATGTTGGATTCCCAATAAGGAATCATATCTTGTTATTGGAATCCTGATAAGGGATCATATTTTGATATTAGATTCCTCATAAGGAATCGTGATATGTTTGAAAGGCTAATTAAATGAAGATATATGAAATATGCCTGTGTTTTGTCTACTGTTATATGAACTATGATGTACTATGAAGAGAATCGAATAATGTATTGCATGTATGGGTTCGACAAGACTAATAGTATACATTGTTATGATATGTGATTAACCTGAGCATGATGATTGTTAAGAGTCGTTTTCAAGTAAAAGCCACCAAAGTATGTGTTAATCTTATTTACGGGTTAGTACTCAGCTTTGCTGATGTATGTATGTTGTTTTGTCATTTCTGTGGCCTGTCACTTGGTGGGTGGCAGGTTCCTTAAATGTTTCGGGTTGAAGCCGTGAGTTATTCTCTCAGAGGTTGAAGTTATGTTCGCGGGAAAATTAATGGTGTTATACTTGTTTTGAGGCGAGAACGCTCGACTTTGTAACAGTTAATCAATAACTATTTATTATCCGTTTATGTAGTTAAGAGTCATTAGTGCTCCTGATTCTCTGTTGGTTGTTGCTCAGCAAAAGCGTTGAGGCTGTTGAGTTTTGGAGTTGGATTATTTTATTTATTAAAACTATATCAGGTTCATATTATTTTCCGATTTAGGGTTGTCCTATTTTCAAAGGAAACTTGCTGGAATTTCTAGAAAAATTTATTAAGATAGAGTGAGAGAATCAAGGTGTTGTTGTAATAGTTAATTTGAAATAAAGAGAGAAGGGTTTTGAGTTCCACATTCTCCGATGTTGTTCGGTGAATGTGATGGTAATAGTTCGGGTTAACTCGACTAAAGTCTCATCTGCTGTGCTTAATCTTTTGTAGGCTGGTCGGGAGAATCCGGGATGTTACAATCGTCTTTGACCATGGCGTCCAATTTGATTGCCACCCCATACAAGCCTTCTTAACGGACTTTCGCGTGAAGTTTGCCTACTCAGCCGTCTGCCACCCTCAAAGCAACGAACAAGCAGGATCCGCGAACAAGCAAATCTTGAATGCCCTGAAGAAAAAGCTGGATGAGTTTAAAGGACGTTGGGCCGATATGGTACCAGCCGTGCTATGGGCAAATAGAACAACAGAGAAAGAATCAACGAGAGAAAGCCCATTCAAGTTGGCCTTTGGTGCAGAAGAAGTATTGCCGGTAGAGGTGGGTTTGCCCTCTTATCAGATCAAGCACCAAGACCTTCAGAGGAATGATCAAGCACTCAGGGAAAATCAGGACTTCCTACCAGAAACAAGGCTTATGGCGGAACTGAAAGCAATTGCCTACAAAGATAGAATAAGCAAGGCTTACAACCGGAAGGTCTTGGAAAGGCCGTTAGATGTTGGCGACCTAGTCCTTCGCAGAACAGCGGCCATTGGCAATGCACATACTGAAGGAAAGCTGACTGCTAATTGGGAAGGTCCTACACCATTGCCAAGAAGCTTGCTCCGGGCTCTTTGGCATGGATGATAAGGAACTTAAGAATTGCTGGAATGCTAGTGTCCTAAAGAAGTATTACGTTTGATTTGTAGAATGTAATAGGCCAAGAGCCACTTTTCATTACATGAATAATACAAGCTTCTGCTAGCGTTCCATCAATCGTCTCATTATTTTTATGTGTATTAACAGACTATATAACAGGTCAACAAATTACATACTAACGGCCACATAATAAAAAAAAAAGATAGAAAAGACATATGACAGGCTAAAGTGCGTTAACGGTCATATGACAGACCTAGCACGAACCAAAAGCCATATGACAGGCTCAAGTGTGCTAACGGTCATATGACAGACCTGACACAAATTAAAAGCCATATGACAGGCTCAAGTGCGTTAATGGTCATATGACATACCTAACACGAACCAAAAGCCATATGACATGCTCAAGTGAGTTAACGGTCATATAACAGACCTAGCACAAATCAAAGCCATATGACAGGCTCAATTGCATTCGCGGTCTTATAACAGACCAAGCATTAATCAAAGCAAAATAATGGGTTAAACATGCTAACGGTCATGCAACGATCGTACACAAAGATTAAAGCCTTAGCGAAACAAGATGGAACCAAAACCGCAAAAGTACATTTCCATAATTAAAAGCTACTGGCTTGGAGGCCAACTACAATAGAAAAAAGATGGCGGCCAATGATAAGGCTTTCAGTTGGAATAAACTACTTGCAATTCAAAACACATTCATTGTTTTCAAGACGCTAGCATGGGACGAATTCAATGTTAAACTAGAATATTCAAAGATTACAAGTTACAAAACTGTTAGAAGAACAGGAGGAGCTAATAGATGGCCGCCAAAAACATGAAGAGGGGGGGATGTTCTGATCCGCTTGCTCCGAAATGTCCCGAGGATCCGCGTCAGCAATGGCATCCTCGTCAGCAAACTTTGGATCCCCCTCGATAGGCGTGAGGTGTTGGCTGTCAGCATGAGCATCCTCAATGACGTTCCAGTCAAATTCTGGAACCGTCTTGCATACGCATCTCATGGCGGCCGCCCATCCGCCATCGTACCTCTTGTGGAGAGCCGCCACATATTCATCAGACTGTTTAAACTCAGTAACAGCCTTAGCGGCCCCCCTAGCCTTTGCCTCTGCCGCAGCATCCAAGACGGCAATCTCCTTCTCTTCACGGGCAGCGTTAAGAGTTTTTGTCGGCATATCAAAGTTGGCTTCAGTTTCCTCCAGAAGGGCTGCTCTCGTCCTCAGGGTTACCAGCTCATCTTCTAGGGGCTTCTGGGCCTCAGTCTTAGCCGCCAGCTTCTCTTCAGACTCCTTGAGCAGACAGGTTTCAAGCGACTGCTTGTAGCTGTCCGACAACCTCTGATATTTAACATACTGCTCAATCAAATCTAGAGCAACATTGTTGGCCTACAAAAAGAAAAGAAAAGTGTTAAAAGAGATACGGTAACAAATGGTATAAAAACCAAGTTGAGAAATGTACCACAGCTGGTCATGAGCCAGTCTAGAAGCAGGAGTCATCAAGGACCCTGCCGGCCTGTCCAGGGGCAGTTGCATGCCCTTCAAAATCCGGTAAGCAAGAATGCCACCGTTTTCAGGGATGTCGGCATACAACGATTCATCTTCCCTGACGTCCCAATCAGGTTGAAAAACTTGGCAGGGGACAACAGGCCGACAGGCAAAAGAGGCCGCCATAGTGTCACTTATCGGCACCTCCTTCTTCTCGATCCATTCATGATATGGAGAAACGATGCCGGGAGATAAGTTGGATAAAAAGCTTGGCATTGTTGTCATCTCCCTAATCTTCTGGCGGATGGTCGAATAGGAGCCCGACAACCAGGGCCCGTGGCCGCGACCTCAATGTGCCCCTGACTCTCTAAAGGAGCATTCACATCCAGGTCCTCCACTCAAACAACTTCATGAGTGGGGACGAAAACAACAATATCCGCCTAGGCTTGCCGCTTGTTAGCGGACGTATCTGCCGCAACCTACTCACGCGGTCGCCTCCTTGTCCCGCTACCCCTGACAACGGGCCGAGATGTAAAAGACCGGAGTGGGGCAGCCGGAGTGGGAAGGCCGCCAGTGCCGGCCACCGCATTAGAAGCACCCCGGCCAGGAGTGCGACCCACAGTCATATCACCGTGACCCCAGCGGATATTATGGGGGCCATTACGGTTTCCTCCCCGGCGACCGTTAGTGCTGCCGTGCATAGTCTTGTACTCTTCGGCGGGGGCAGGCTGCAGATTTGTTAACGGCTTAAGGTTCTTGTCGACACAAAGAGCGTCGAGATCAAGATAATCAAAGCCTGCAAACGGCAAGAAAACAGATAACAACACTTACCATTTCCATGGGTATGGTAGAGCAGCATGGCCGACAAGGGCTGGTTCCCGAAAATGTACTTGGTGTGAGGAAGCCAGTACTTGGGCTCCTTGACCTTAACCTTCAAACCCAGAAAAACCAAAAAAAAGTTCGTCAAGAAAAGGCGAAATCCTTAGCACAATAGAACCGGAAAGTAAAATTTAGAAGATTTGGTAACTTTTTGAAGTAATTTTAGTGCTAAAAGGGTGATTTTTTAGCAATACAAGCTTCAGCTATGGGGGTTTGTCAGAGGAAACTGGAGAAGAAAAAGGGAAGGTTTGAGTGAATGATAAAGGATTCAAGAAAAGACAATTGTTCCCATATATATATGAGGTGAGCGAACGACTGAGATTAAAAAAACATCTCAACTTCCTCCCAGATTTCTGCCAAGTGTCAAAGCGCAGTTAAACCCTAATACAGTAAAGGGCAGGATTTTCGAAAAAGTAATCATTAACTTTTCAAAATTCTTCAACTCCCTGCAACGACACGTGGCAACCAATCAACTTCTCCGAAAAATTCAACACTTTCTCGCGTCCACCGATAACATCTTTAGCGGTCAAGACCCCAAATGATGCTAGGGGGGCTAGTTGTATGGGTATCACCCAAGTACGTTAGCGGATTTCCCAAAGAGGTCCGTCAACACAGTGAAGGACGCGAACGTGTAAACGTCGCCCACAGCTCTAACAAGTCAGTTCACTGAGATGGTCCGACAATATTGGTGGTCGCCTAACAAGACAAAATAGAGGAATCTTCCCTTCTCTCAGGCGAGCCATAGCCGTACACGTGCCAAGGGATTACGCACCCTGTCAGAGAAATAGTACTCCTATAAATACCCCACTAGTACTATTCTGCATGTACATTCTCTCACACTCAAAACTCTTATCTCTCTTTAAATACTTTCTCTTTCTAAACCCTATTTGGACACGTGCTGACTTGAGCGTCGGAGGGGGTTTCCTCGCATCCCCCCGAGGGTAGTTCATGTTTTGCTTCCTGTGCAATTATTCACCAGCGGACGCCAACTCCAATCCTTGGCGGACTCTTCTGAAAACCGCCACCCGTTCTACAATCGGAACAACACTCAAACCTAAACAACTATAGAGTAAGCAAATTAAGTAAATAACCACCATTACCAAAAGACAGTAGCCTTCGACGCCCACACTTTCATTAATCAAACTAACAGAAGGACAGAGATGTTGAGACGACTTGTCCACAAAACTAGAACGCCACGACTTGTTTTTTAATGCTACAACAATGAACATGATCTTGTTTTCATCAAAAGGAATTTTTAGGTGGCCTACATCATGAAGAATCTACATCAATTTCACATCAGATGTGGTGACTGTGCAAAGAGGGCATTCCATTATCGCGTGCCGCTTTTCGCGGGGTTGATGTTGTCGCCTGATTTTATGCAGCCATGATGGGAGGTTGCGGCGTCAGCTTCGTCTGTAGGGGTCTTGTGTCTTAATGGTTGGTAGCCAATTGCATCTCAAGCTCCTTCCTAACTGATTCTTCTTTTTCATTGAGTTAACACGTGTTTTCTGGCCGAAGTGTGGTGGCGTGTTCAAAAACAAAACACAGACAAGCAACAAGGAACAAGAAAGGGAAGGGGGCTCGACGGCCTCCGGGGATGAGCGCCGAGGCCGCTCTGGCTGCCGTCGATCCCCCCTAGAGCTGCTATAACCGCTTGCTTTTTCTTTTGGGGTTAAGAGGTTTCCTCTCGTCAGGGGCTTTCTAATGCTATTGTCCACTAATTTAATTACTTGGCAAATACTCCCTCTGTTTTTTTATCCTTCTCACTTTCATGTGCCCCTCTCCCATTGCACATCTTTGAACTTAAATATCTTTCATGATATATTAGTAAAAATTATAACCGTTCAATATTAATAAAGTACTAATTGAGACGAATCAAACAAGACCCCACATGACTATATTTTTTCTTATAAATTGAAAAAAATTGAGAAGATTCTCTCTAAGTATGAATAGTGTCAAAATTCCAAGTGAGAAAGATAAAAAAAAAAATAGAGGGAGTATTTGTCTTTTTAATACAATTATCAATAAGAAGGATAATGTATCAGATTTCTCATCAATAAGATTTATATGTTTCCATCTCGCGTTTCTATATTTCTCACAACAGATTATAAATTCTAAAATATACTACTAGAAACTAATTGTTGTGATTTATAAAGTATTCTTATTAAAAACTTTACCAATTACGTTCTTGCATATACTTCCTCCCTATGGAAACTATAGGTGAAAAAAATCATTTTAGCAGAAGAAAATGATCAAATCTCTCGATCCAACAAAAAACCTAAAAGAAAATTCACAAATTGGATTTTCGATAATCAATCTAACCCTGATGAGACAATGATTAACAGCTTGGGTTAGAATTCCCAATCTTTCGGTGGAATACTTTGACACTCAATTTCTCAACAAAGTGAGATCGAAAATAGGAAAAGTAATTAGAGTGGACAAGACCATTGCTCAAGCAGATAGGGGACAGTTTACAAAATTAAGCGTGGAAATGGACCTCACAAAACTATTGCTTTCAAAATTTTGGTTAAAAAATCTGGAAGGTTCAATATGAAGGAATAAGGATGATTTGCTATAAGTGTAGAATGATGGGACATAATGAAGATGGCTTCTCATCATTGAAAGATGCTGATAATGAGAACATGGATTTAGACTCATATCCAGTTCATCATATACACTCAAAGCCTCAAGATAATCCTATCAACACTAGTGGAAAAAAGCCCATCCGATCCAGTCAAAACCGGGCTTACAGATCCGATTTTGGTCCGAATCGGGTGGGCTCGCAGCGTTTATGCGAGATAAACTGATCCGGTCCTAAACCAGATCAGTTAGGAATGAACTGACCCGGTCATGGCACATAATCGGGTTCTATGCTATGATCGAATCAGTTAAGTAGATTTGGGTATTAAAAAAAAAAAGGCACTGCATACAAAGCACAGTACTTTGTATGCAGTTCCAAATTTCCAATTTCCGTTCTTTTCTCTTTATGGCTTTCAACTTCCATCTC
The DNA here is from genome assembly GCA_947646795.1 of Beta lomatogona. Taxonomy (NCBI): domain Eukaryota; kingdom Viridiplantae; phylum Streptophyta; class Magnoliopsida; order Caryophyllales; family Amaranthaceae; genus Beta; species Beta lomatogona. The sequence goes on from CANSNZ010000481.1 coordinate 135,282, forward strand.
TTTTGGTGTGGCTTTCCAATTTTTAACAGAGCAAAGGACGAGACAAAATAGAATAGAGCAAACGACGTCAATAGAACAGAGCAAACAACGAGAAATTAAACAAAGCAAACGATGAAATAGAAAGGAGATTATAAATAAAATTGCAGCAAAAAATCAAAATTACAACCAACGAAATTAAATATTACAACCAAACGAAACTAAAAATTACAAAAACCGAAATTAAGAATTACATCAAACGAAATCATAAAATACGAAATAAAAAGGAAAGAAACAAATTGCAGCCAAAAAAATGATAATAAAAGATATGAAATCGCATCTATCATTCTAAACCCTAAAAAAAGGATAAAATATGTGAAAACGCATCTAACTATCATTCTAAACCCTAAAAAAACGAAAAAATAGATTTGAAATAGCAAATAAACTAATAAAAGAAATGAAACAACTAACTGATGGCAGGAAAACGAAATGAAATCACATCAATTGAAATCGCCTCGCTGAGTTGTTGGTCTTCGCTGATGGCGGTGTCGGTGAAGATGGGGAGATGAAGAGAGAGAGAGAGCGGTGTCGGCGGTGTGATGGTTAGGGTGTAATGGAGGAGAGAGATGGTTGGGTGAGTGAGGTGAAAGATGGTTTTTCGATTGGAGAAAAGTCTCGAATGTAGGAATATGCCTTCTCCGCCACTGCAGAAGCGTCACCAGAGAGTTTAATGCGCTCGAATTCATCGTCGAAGAGAAATAACGGCATGATTGCTGTGGAATTTGGCGGTGATGTGAAAATTAGGGTTTGGGAAGTTTGGTGTTTGAAGGTAAGATGGTTAGATAGAGTTTGATGTGCTCGAATTCATCGTCGGAGAGAAATAACGGCATGATTGCTGTGGAATTTGGGGGTGGTGTGAAACTTAGGGTTTGGGAAACGGAGGATAAGAGAGAGCGGAGAGGGGTGTCGTGGGGTGAACATTAGAGTTTGGGAAATGGAGGAGAGAGGAGAGCGTGAATATAAGTGAGCGACATTTCCTTCAAAGATTTGGGCTGAGCAGTAGATTAGGACACACTGATTTGGGCAAGTTACTGATCCGGTTTTATTAATGACCGGATCAGTTAACTTTTGTTGATCCGGTTTGACAAATGATCGGATCAGTTAATTTTAACTGATCTTGTGACATATAAGGTTTTTTCCACTAGTGCAACCCAGAATAATTGCAAGATTTTGGTTCATGGATATTAGTGAAGAAACTAGTGATGAAAAGATCTCCGGTGACAGCTAATTAGAATAATCCAGTGGCCCGAAAAAACAAGGCGGGGATGGTTTAGTCAAAGGTCAGAGTCAACACTTAGAGAAGTCAACTAAGTCCAAAGGAGTTAATGAATCAAGCGCAAAAAAGGGAGATGGTTTAAGATTTTCAGTTTTATAAGATAACAATATGGAAGGGCATGAGATTAATAAGGAACTAAGTGAGAAAAATTCATAACAGCAGCAATCCAGCAAGGATGTGAATAAGGATACAGTGATAGTGGGGGATGATGTTGTGGGGAATGGTAGTATTATTTCCCATCTATTGATTTAGGAGCGCATTCTCAGAAAAATTCTGAAATTTCCAAGGATATTCTATCCTTTAATTTAGGAAAAATTCATTACCTCAAAAATCTATCAAGAATCAAAAAACTTCCCAAAAAGTCTATCAAGAAAAATAAAAGACCCAACCACAGTCAAACTCAAAAGTTTTAACTGAGATCAACCCAAATGTGATAAAAATCTCTCATGATAAGCCACCAAAAAACGAACAACAAGGCAAAGAAAACTCCACAAATTTTTCCAAAGCCAACACTCAACCCAATTTCTTGAAAACCTTTGACAATGTCCTCTTTAACCAACAATCCTCCTTAGAATATTCAGCGGACCTTTCCAACATTCCTTCAACCCGCCCACCATGTCATCAAACTGGACATCCCTCCGGAGAAATTATTTGTGCGGGTCAACCGATGGACAACCCATACATAGCAGTGGTGATCGCCGTGACTTATGTCATGGAAGTAAGGATGGATACATGGATAACCCCGACCCTGGAGCCACCAGAATTAGTGGTAAACATTCTAATTTCCAATGATATTCAAAGTTTTATCAGGATGATTAGTCATGCATATTGGACTTCCCTCCCCTCTTTACCAGTTTTAATGGAAGATAGAATCCCACACTTGGCTCCGGACTCTTTACCTATTTCTTGTATGGTTTGTAAAGTACAGGGGGGAGTAAAGCCTTTGTGGCTGCTCTCAAAGAAATTGTTCGAACTAATAAGCCTGATGTCATAACTCTAGTGGAAACTCATATGGGTGGATCTCAAGCTACTCATATAGCCACTGTCTTAGCATATTCTGGCCATACGAGGGTGGAAACAAGTGATTTCAGTGGTGGGATATGGGTTTATTGGAAGCCTGAGTTGGTGACTATTGAGCCTATAATCCAACACTCCCAATATATAACAATGAATATAGCAAGAATAGGGGCTACCCCTTGGTATTTTTCAGCAGTTTAAGCAAGTCCTAACCCCACAAAAAGACAAGAATTGCGGGAAGAACTTCGTAACTTTGCGCTCACTCACAACCACCCCTGGTTAATTGTGGCGGATTTCAACGAAACTCGCTCTGCTTCATAACGTAGTAGCTCTAGTCATGAAACTTCTCGGAGAGCCGCAAAATTCAATGAATAGATTGAAGAGCAAAACTTAATTGAAGTTGAATTCTCATAGGCCACTCATACCTGGGCTAGGGGCTTAACTCCATAAACGAGACAAAGTGCTAGACTTGATCGTGCAATTTACAACAGTGAATGGGGATTGAGATTTGAACAGGTGCATGTCAAACATCTTCCAGCAATCCAATTGGATCACTGCCCCATTATTATATCTCCTAATGGGTTTGTCCCTCTGCATGTAAGTTCTCGTCCTTTTCGCTTTCAAGCTGCTTGGATGTCACATGACAATTTACAATCATTTTTTGCATGATAATTGGAAAAAGGACACCCCTTTAATCCCTAGTTTGGCTAGACTTTCGGAAGACTTACAAAAATGGAATAAGGAAATCTTTGGCAATATTTTCCATCAAAAACGAGTTTTGTTGGGTAGGCTGACAAGGATTCAAAAAAAATTATCGCAGCTTCATGATAAAGGACTCATCAAATTTGAATCTCGTCTTAGACGTGAACTGGATGAAATTTTGGAAAGAGAAGAAACCTTATAATTTCAAAAATCTCGCGTAGATTGGATTAAAAACGGTGATAGGAATACCACCTTCTTCCATTTAAGCACAGTGATAAAAAGGTGGAGGAATAAAATCATGGCCATTAAGGATACTGAAGGGAGATGGTTGCATGACAAAAAAGAGGTGAAAATCAGGTGGTGAACTATTTTGTAACCCTTTTCACCGAAGACAATCATGGAGATAATACTGACATTCCTCAAGATTTGTTTCCTGAGCTTTCAACACAAGACTGAAGACATCTCACAAAACCTTTCTCTACCCTTGAACTAGATGAAGTTGTGCATCATATGGATCACTTCGTGCTTCTGGTCCACAAGGCTATCAAGCTTTGTTTTACCAAAAAAATTGGGATTTAGTGTCTCAAAATGTGTATGATTTGGTGCTTCGAGTACTGGAGAGAAAAGGGTTACCGGAAAATCTCAACAACACGCATATAGTGCTCCCCCCCAAGGTTGATAATCCGGAATTAGCAACTCAATTCAGACCAATAGGGCTTTGCAACGTGATTTACAAAATTATTACTAAGGTAATAATTAACCAAATCAAGCCTATCTTACCTATTCTTGTCTCCAACACCCAATCAAGCTTTGTGCCAGGTAGATAAATCACCGACAACATAGCCATTGTGTAAGAAGTCATTCATACTATGCGAAGGAAACAAGGTTATAAAAGGTTTTATGGCCATAAACATTGACTTCGAAAAAGCCTGCGATATGCTTAAATGGCAATTTATTCGAGACACTCTACAACAAATGAATCTTCCAATCTTACTCATTAATATTATCATGGAATGTGTAACTTCTGCAGAGCTCAAAGTGCTTTGGAATGGTGAAGCCTCCCAAAGCTTTAAACCATCACGAGATGTCCGTCAAGGAGACCCCTTGTCTCCATATCTCTTTGTGATGTGCATGGAACGTTTATATCAAACAATTGAAGCTGCCATTATTGAGAAGAAGTGGAAACCTATAAGAGCAAGTTGTGATGGTCCTTTACTTTCTAATTTATTCTTTGTGGACGACATTATTCTTTTTGCAGAAGCTTCTATAGATCAAGCACTTGTTATTCACGATTGTTTGCGAAGGTTCTGTAATGCTTCAGGTCAAAAGGTGAGATTGGAGAAGAGTAGGGTATATTTCTCGGCTAATGTGGATGGCAGTACCAAAACCGAACTGTATGAGGCCCTCAATATGGAAGCAACGGAAGATTCTGGCATGTACCAAGGGATGCCTACTCTCACAAGTAGGGTCACTAAGGATACTTTCAGCCATCTTTGTGAAAAATTGATAGGAGGCTCTCAGGGTGGAAGATGAAATATCTTTCTCTTGCGGGAAGAATTACGTTAACAAAGACCACTCTATCTACAATAGGGAATTACTCGATGTAGACTGCCAAAATTCCACGCACCATATGTGATGAAATTGATAAAAAAAACGAGAAGGTTCATATGGGGGACAGCGAGGATAAAAGAGCTATCCATCTTCTTTCCTGGGAAACCTTACTAAAACCGGTGGAACAAGGTGGAATTGGGATCAGACGCGCGAGACAATCAAATACAGCATTTATGACGAAACTGGGTTGGCGAGTTCTCACTTCTCACTTAACCAGACGCTCTTTGGTCAAGGGTGTTGCGTCATAAATATTGTAAAGGACGTTGTGATGCTGATATGTTTGTACCCAAGCAAGGAATGTCAAATGTTTGGAGCGGAATAACAGTGAATGCAAGAGTGCTTTCGAGGGGATGCGCATTGCAATGGGGAATGGAACCAAAACGCTTTTTTGGGATCATAACTGGGCAATGAATAAGCCCCTTAGCATTGTGGTGACACAACCTATTCCTTCGGAGTTAAATGGTGCAACGGTAATGAGATGTGGGATAAAAACTTTGGATGGAAATGGGAAATTTTCGCTCCCTATATTGCACCTGATCATCTAGAAATTATCCAATCGTTTGAGTTGAAGGAAGATTCTGAACTGGGAGACTTGGTGTATTGGCATGGTACACCAAAAGGGAAGTTTTCCATCAAGTCTGCAATCAGCATTATGAAGCAAGAGTCGGATTCACTTGATGAAGATTGCTGGAATCTCATGTGGAAAGCACCGATCCAACAAAGGCAAAGAGCCTTTCTTTGACTGACTTGTCATGACAAACTAATGGACAATATGAATAGATTCAAAAGAAAGTTAACAGATGATCCTAAATGTTTTATATGTGGGCACAATGTTGAAAATTCCATTCATGTTCTTCGAGATTGCCCAACCGCGAAAATGGTGTGGAAGGAGTTCGAGGGAATGCCTTCTCAGCTGAATTCCATCAAGGGGACATCAAACAATGGGTCACACATAATCTCTCTGTAACTCAGAATAATCAGTTGGATTGCTGGCCAACTCTTTTTGGTATAACTTTATGGTGGTTGTGGTGTTGGCACAACAGTCGTGTGTTTGATAACAACCCTGACATCCCAGTTGATCTTGGAGCATTTCTGCAAGTTCGTTTCAATGAAATGAAGAGAGTTCTTTTAAATCTGGAAGACGAGGAGCCACACAAAGGAAGCCTGAAGAAGGAAATCTATGTGCAATGGATTACTCCTCGGAAGGTTGGTTTGCTTTAAACTCAGATGGGGCTACTAAGGGGTCGCCTGGACTAGCAGGTGGATGAGCAATCATAAAGGACCATCTAGGCACCTTTGTTTCAGCAATTTTAGCTAATTTTGGAAGCTGTTCGGCGTTCAAAAATGAGATTATGGCATTGCATCGAGGACTGAATATCGCTCGCAATTTGCAAATTCGAAAACTTATGATTCAAATGGATAATTTAGCTTGTGTGCAAATTTTTCAAGGTAATGAAGAAGCTAATGGAGAGTGTGCTCATCTAATCCAGCAGTGTAGGTCACTTCTAGCAGCTCCAGATTGGTTAACCCATATGATTCATGTGTATCGAGAAGGCAATCGCACGGCAGAATGGCTTGCTAACCATGGGGTGACCCAAAGTTGCAGCCTCCATTTATTAAATATCCTTCCCCCTTTATTAAGTAGAATTTCAGTTAAGGATAACCAAGGTGTGGTTGTTCCATGCTTGGTACCTCCTTAGTTTAATTTGGTTTTTTTGTTCGTTTGATGGTTTTTTGCTTATTGTTGGTTTTTTGCCTCATGTGAATAAAAAAAATCAATAAAAAGGATAATGGCTAAGAATTCCAAACTATATAAAACTTGGAAACTATGTGAAAAAGAACCGTTGAACAATTTATCAAAAATATGACCGGACGCGGAAGGACCGGAGTGACTACTCCCATCAGTCCAGCTAGAGGTGATCATGGGCCGGGCTGGGACGGGCCATATGCCGGGCCAAAATTCGAGACAAAATTTTGTGCCCAAAGCCCGCTATTTCGGGCTAAAAAGAGCGGGCTTTCCGGGCCGAAATTTAGACTAAAAAGTCATTTTGGACTTGCCCAAAGCCCAAAAAAATAGGGTTGCGACCGAAACCGGGCCAAAAAATTCTGCCCAAGCTTGTCCAAAATACAGGTCGGGTTGATTTGATCAGCTCTAAGTCCAACACTTAGCTTCCCATGACAGCTTCCTTCGCGGAAGGAGCGAGTACTCCAAAGGTTATGTATGTGCTTGTTACTTCACCCATGTCATTTGGACCAACTTTCCATCATATGTATATGAACAAAATAAGGCTTGAACGCCCATAAGACTAACTTCAAGCTATAAATAATTTTGTTGGACCATGAATGATCACCATACAATCTAGATTGACCACTAAAGGTCCGTTTGATTAAACTTATTTTGTCTTATCTTATCTTATCTTATCTTATCTGGACTTACCTTATCTTATCTTATTATTTTTTCTGAAATAAGTTGAACAGAACAGAGCCTAAATGTGAATGCTTAATATATTTTTAACTTTTTGTAAGAATGTAATGATCTAACTTTTGTTTAATTTAATCAAGGCAAAATTGGGCTCAACACCCTGAACTATAGCTCGGGTGCACCCAACACCACCAACTATGACTAGTAGCTTATACACCACCAACTATGGGGTGGGGTACAGTCTGTACCACCAACTACGGGGTGGGGTGCAGTCTGTACCATAAAAACCCACCGTATTTTAGGCTTCCGGCTTCATTTATGGTACGGAATGCACCCTACCCCATAGTTGGTGGTGTTTAGGCTACTAATCGTAGTTGGTGGTGTTGGGTGCACCCGAGCTATAGTTCAGGGTGTTGAGGCCAATTTTACATTTAATAAAAAAATTCATTCAATAAATTTCTAATACATTAGGGGGGCTTTTTTTTTATTTTGCCCCGGGCCAAAAATGGTTTAGGATCAGCCCTGATCCAAGGTTTTGACTTATTCGCTATCCAGGACCTAATATCTAAAGAAACTTTGAATTGAATGTAGATGTGACTCAAGGTATTGTGTTAAGTTTATGAGAGAGAGGAAATAATAAGAGTTTATAGTATATTGATGTGGGTTCAATAGTGAACTATGAGTACAGTTAATAAGCTCATAGCTTCATTACCATCTTCCTTAGCCTGTAATCGACGCTCAAAGAGCGAGCCACATGGAGAAGAAGTTGCTTGTCCGATTCTATACCATTTAATAGCACTGGAGTCAAGGGATTCGAGCGCATCTAGCTAGGAGCCCAGAAGGCGCTTGACACAGCTTACTAACTCTATAAATGGAGGAGTCAGGGCCAAGATCTCTATAAAGCGAAGGAAAGAATACAGATGTAAAGCAGACAGCGGGTTCACTCGTTGCCTCAGACTATCCGTCTTCTCTTTCCTCATCAGGATAGATCGAATGGGAAACCTAAGCGAATCAAGAATCTCAGGGCGAGTGGAACGAGGAGAAGGCCCGAAAATCATACCACCGCGGTCGAAAAAGCGTGTTCCCTTCTTTCGAAAGAAAGATTGACATTCTGGGTCTTCTTCGTTTTCGATGAAAAACTAAGAAAATCTCGATCTCCGGGCCATCCATCCCCTTCTTTTCTACCCTCTCTCTTATTCAATTGATAGAAAGAGGTCCTGCTCCAAAATTGGATGGAATGGCCCACCCCACCCAAGAGCGCTTATGTCATATGGGAACTCATGGCTACCAAAAAGCGTTTAGAATATTTAAAAAAGGTCCGTTGAGCTCCCCCTATATCGAACACTCATTCCTATATATTGATAGAAAGAAAGATCTTCGTCAAATACTGACCCGAAAAACGAGTAGGTCTCGGCCTGCATCACACAGGTGGGGGATTCACCGAAGAAGATCCTTCTCCTTCCCTTTTTTTGGAAGAAAAGGAGGATCCGGACAAAATCAAAATCGTTGAAACGGAAAAGATCTGGTAGCATTCTCAGCTGATTCAATAGCAGGAGATGAAATAACAAAGGTTACGGTAAACTTAAATTTCTCGAATGAATTTAATAAAATAAATAACGAAATTAAGAATTTAATTGGAATCAACGCGTCGACCACACGCCCTAGCATAGCCTTTCCCGCAGGACTTTATCAGAATACGTCTTACTTATGGGATTTGACTGACTCACTTGTTAGAGTGAGATAGTTTACTTGCAATAGTGTTAGGCGATGGTACAATTGCTGGCTTAGCCGCAGGAGCTGCCTTCAAGAGATGCTTGATTCTCGGAGTTTAGTACCCAAAATCTCTAGTAACCCAAGCCCCTAGCTAATAACAAAAAGAGGAAGTAACTCGTTCACTTCCCCTTTCTTTTATAAGGAGGTCTTCTTTTTTTACTCCCAATCTCTCTTAAATAAAGCTCGCCAAGGAGACCTGGCCAGGTCGGCCGGGTCTTTCCCTGTTGTTCTGTTTCCGCCACGAGAAAGACGCACGGAAGAAGTATGCCCAGCGCGCAGAAGATCCGTTGAGAGGTCCCTTATGACCCCGTGAGTGCGAGGGAGTGGCTCGAACAAACCCGGATCAATGCTAATCAGTTAGCACTAGAGGGGCCACCAACGCCCGTTTTTGTTCCGGAAATTCCTGAATTGGCGCATTCCTTAATTTACGACGAGCTGAGACGAGCGCAACTTTATAATAGGCTCGCTCCGCATTCGTTCCCAAAACTAAGAATTGAAATTCATAAAATAGAGTTTAGTAACCGAAAGCAGAGTCTCTCTTTCGTAATTAGGTTAAAACTAGACTTGTTCACTACCCTTACTGAGACGGCTAATAACCGTCTTCGAGGTCACAACTCTCCGTCTTGAGTCTTTTCACGCCTTAGTATAAAAGTCTAAAACCCCGAAAAACGAGTAGGTCTCGGCCTGCATCACACAGGTGGTTCCGAGACTTTTGCTATCAACTAGGATAGCCTAGAAGACTTGTGGAGAGATTAATATGAACTATGATGATCCAGAGAAACGTGTGGTTTCGTAGGAATACAAAAGGACTCCTACTATGAAACAATCTCTAAAAGATATATTATTCCTAATACTAATCATATACTTATTGGATATATTCCTAAGATAATATTTCTTTAATATAATAATATATGCTAAAGATATTATCATATCTTTATTATCCGTAATATTCCTAATATATTGATTATTGAAATATGTTGGTTGAAGTGGAGAGTGATACAAAGTTTATTTGTGATACTGGTAATGCCTTAAAGATTGAAGAGAAAATTCTACTGCACTGCACAGCAATTGGACCTGCACTATTATATCAGATTAATAAGATAAAATCCTCCAAGATATGGCTGGCACGAGCCACAAGTCTAGTTCTCTTTAGATTATGCCATTTTGGTTGTTTCAGGTATTTTTTTTCTTAAGATTTCTATATCTGATTGTGTGACTAATCCATGCTGACCATGCTGCATAAACGGGCCTTCGAACTTTTATTTATTTGCTAACAGGCCTTTAAATTCTACAATTCTAGAGGCTCAATTATTGGGCTAGAGATTAAGAAAGGGGCCACCAAAACTCACAGATGTCTGCTTGAGTTGGAGATATGAAGAGCAGAAGCCTTAACTTCAATTCATGGGCTTGTAATTACAGACATATAGATGGGCCGCTATAATGCATATTGAGTTAGAGGGAGAAGTCATATGTTTTTGCAACCCTTGTTCACTCTTTTATATATATATATATATATATATATATATATATATATATATATATATATATATATATATATATATATAAGAGAGTCATTACTCATTTATACATAAGTCAACGCTAAATATATTCATTGCCAAAGAAACACTAAATATATTTTGGAAAAATGACTATGGGCCTGTTCTCCCCAACTTATTTTCAATTCAGTTAAGTGCAGTTATGTTATTCTAGTATGAACACTAGACGTACTACAAGAAGGGGGGTGAATTGTAGTTGAGAGGAAATTTTCTAATTGTATTGCAGAATTAAAATAAACTTAAAATCGAAAGAGACAAACACACAAGATTTTTTACAAGGAAAACTTCCTAGGCCCAATAGGAAGAAAAACCTTGACCACGAGGGATTTTGACTCAAACTCTCTTTACTATAATAGGCCAAAAGACTCGATCTTTGTACAATCAATTAACAGACCCTCTCTATTCCTCTAGGAACTTGTTCCCAATCACCCAATTCCCCCTGAACTGATGACACTCACCTTGACTTCACTCGAAGTATTCTCTTTTCTCTCTTTCTTTCTCTCTCTTGATTACAAGGATATTCTCAAATTTTTCTCTCACCCAAACGCTATAAATATTACAATAATAAGTATATTGAATATGAGAGAAAATTACAAGAAAACTTTCTAAGTAATTCTCAATTTTCGCTCAAGAAAGTTATATTTTTTTCTTCAAACAATTTCTCGCTTAAATAGCTGTTGTTCTTAATCTTCTTCTTCTGAGATTATAATGCTCCACGTTCCCCTTGATAAGTGGTTGTAGTGTTATGGAGATCATGGCCCAATTTTCGCTACACGTGCTCCACGTTTATTGTAACGGAAATAAACGAACTCCACTAGCCATTAGTGGGAGTATTTCCAGCAGGTGAAGGAAGGTAGTTGGAGAGCTTCACGCAGTTAGCTCCACTTTTTAAGCCACGATTTTTCAACTGTTTTTCAAGCAAAGCAACAGCAATAAATATCTAGAACATTAAACATACCTTATAATAAAAATTCAAAGTGTATAAATTAATATCTTGACTTAGATTAAATAAATAATCTTTCTCACAAGATATATATGTAAAAATAAACATTACATTATTTTTGGATTTTTATATTTTTGCAAAATAAAAACTATATTACAACCTAAGTATTTGGCATCATCAAAACATGAAATACAACAATATTCCCCCTTTTTTATGATGGCAAATATAAGGCATATAAATATTAACACATACTAATAAAAGAAAGAAAAGAAAAGTATAGCAAAAGAATCAAAAGCTAATGAGTTAAAAAATAAGCCAACAGAACTAACAAGACAAACAAAAGACTTAAAAAGGTAAAACTAGCACGAAACTAACAGAAATCAGTTTCAGTTTTCAGTTTTGAAGACAAGGCAAAGAAAAATCGAAAAGCATCACCTAGAAACTAAGAAGACTAGAATTTATTTTATGTGCCACTCTACTTCCCCTTTTGTCATCATCAAAAATAACTAAGTACCCAGCAGGACTCCAATAGTGCTTCATATACAACAATGTCAAGGCTTGGTAGCTCAAACATTCATCTAATAATATTAGCCATCCAAACATTTTAATGAGCATATTAAGTTGGGAGCAATGCACTTAGACATGAGAAATGCACAGGCTGAGTTCATGAAAAATAAAAGAAAGAAGCAAAGAGGACAAGAATATAATCAAGATAAGAAAAGCATATAAACAAAAAACAAACAAAAAATTATCACCAGAAACTGATGTGTGATTCACATCCAAAAGAGTGATAAAAAGAAAGTAACAACAATCCACCATTGTTTAATACAAACCAACCAAAAAAAATTAGTAACATTGTTTCATCAGATTATAGGGAAGAAAAGGGATTTAGGGCTTGGAGGGTTTGGGGCAAATAACATAAGAAGCGACCACAACGTCAATCTTCTCACGAACTGCAAATTCTCCTTTCTTCACTCCTGCTAGGATCTGCTCTTGTTGAAGATCAACTCTGGCAATCCTGGCTTCAACACCCCGGACTCTTGTGTGCAGGAGGGACAGAGACTCCTGAAGTGAATGTAGAATACCAAGGAGACCAGTTGTGGAGAGAATGGGAAAATCAACAGCATGTAATCCTGAAGGAGCCTGATCCTCCTCCAGATCAATATGAACAACACCCTGACCCTGTTCCTTGGGAGCCTTGGTCACAACAATCCTTTGACTCTTCCTCACTGACCTAGGTCACCTCCTTCTCAAACTTCCTCTTGTTCCCAGTATCTATCTTTCCCTTAGGTTCCGCAACCTCAAACTCTAACTTCCCACCCTGTACCCTCATAGACATCCTGGATTAATTCTCTTTAGTCAAATAGTTATCAGGCTCTAAATCAAATGAGGTACTAGAAGGGAGTTTGATTTGATTCTTTTTGAGGATAACATAAATAAGGTTGGCATAAACAACTTTTGTGTTGTGGGTAATGCATTAGGAAAGGTGAGAAATCATCAAAGCAGGGAAGTTGATTTTGATATTTTTAGCAAGGCAATACATCAAAGAAAGATCCATGAGGCTCGCTTGAGTCCTCTTGGAAGTTCTTGGCAATATAAAACGCCAAACTAAGTGAAATAGAAATTTGTGATATGGAGAGAGATATTTTTGATTTAGGGACAGGTCAGAATCCTTACCCCCAAAATAACCCAGAATAGTAGAATTAGATGCACCATTGATATTCAGTTTAGCCCTACCCTTTACATGGTCCTTGTACCCTTCAGTTGGTACCTCAAACCATTCACCCTGATTCTTTTCATTAAACTCGACCAATTTGCCATTTACAACACTCGTGCATAAACCCTCGGTGTTGTCAAAATTAGCTACAAGTTCGCTCATCTCACTCTCATAAAGACCCTCATCAAAAATTAACTCCTTTGCCCATTTTTGAAACTAACAAGATCAAGAAACTGACCCCACTTAATTTTCTTGCACCAAGAAAAATCAACGCAAAACCCTATGATGTATTTGGAAGACTTAGATTTCTTACCCCTTTTTGTAGGAACCAATACTTCCTTTTCTTGCTTTGTTTCCGCGTCATCCAAATCGTCTTCCTTCTTTGGAGAGATTACTTCATTTTCAGCTGAATTGTCTTGAGAACCCAAGGAATCTCCATTTGAGTTGGAAGATTCATTCTCACTTTCGTTGTAATCCACCAGAGGTGAAGATTTTTCTGTAAGGAAATTTTTAGTATCATCGAAGGTTTTTCGTTTGGGAGCCATTTAGGTTTTTGGTGAAGAAGATGAAGTTGAGAGGTTTTGGAGATAGAGAGAGAGAGAAAGGAGGATTTGCAGAGTTAATGGTTTTGGGTAAAAGAGGTGAATTTTCCGTGTAATTTTGGTTTGATGTGATGGGGTTTTTATTTGGGGAAGATTTATGGGGGATGGTGAAAAAGAATTAAATGCGGCTTTCCCTTCCTTCTTTAAATCCATTGAATTATTTTATTTTCCGGTTTGTACATGAACGTTGGTTAAGCGTTGCCAAAAAAAAATATTATTTGTGGGGATAAATGAAGAAAGATAATAAATTTATGGAAAAGAAAATAAGATAGAATTAAATAAATTGGAGAGAATATTTACATGAAAAAAATAAAAGAAGTAGAAGGTGTGAACTCATGCATGTTACATGTTCAAGCTATATGTACAGAGATCTTACTATTTTAGCTCAAGTATATGCATGGACACTAAGGGGAGTATTATGAAGATTAATGTGAGTCCTTTACATTGACTGTGTAATGTATGAATAAATTCACAAAATATTGTTGGCCACTTAGTGCAATCTTGTAACTAAGGGTTTTATTGAAGTAGCACACTTAATGAATTATAATCATCCCTAGCTCTAAGCGAATTCTCTCAAACTTTTCTCTAGGGAGTGGTTTAGTCAATATGTCAGCTATTTGATTTTCTGTTGGACAAAATTCGACTTTGACAAGACCTTTTTCTACATTATCCTTAAGGAAATTATGCCTAATGTGTATATGTTTGACCCTTGAATGATGAATTGGATCCTTTGATATGCAAATTGCACTAGTATTATCACAATAGATAGGAACACACTTAAACTTAATGCCAAAGTCTCTTACCTGTTGCTTGATCCAAAGGAACTGGGAGCAGCATGCAGCAGTAGCCACATACTTTGCCTCTGCAGTGGACAAGGCAACAGTATTTTGCTTCTTTGAGCTCCAAGAGACCCAGCTTGCTCCTAGGTACTGGACAATGCCTGGTGTGCTTTTGCGGTTAACCAAGTCTCCAGCATAATCCGTATTTGAATAGCTTACTAGGTCAAAAATATCACTTCGATGATAGAACAAACATAAGTCATCGCTTCCCTTCAAATACCTTAGAATTCTCTTAACTGCCGTTAAGAGAGATTCTTTGTGATTTGATTGGAATCGAGCACATAAACCAACACTAAAAGAAATATCGGGTCTGCTTGTTGTTGAGTAAAGTAATGAACCAATCATACCTCGATATTGCTTCTCGTTTACACACTTACCATTTGAATCTTCATCTAACCTTGTTCCTGTACGTTCCTATGGGAGTGTGGTTGATTTTTTATTGTTCCAGTCCATATTTCTTCAACAGTTCCTTGACATATTTTTGTTGATGGATCATTGTTCCTCTTTCAGTTTGCTTGATTTGCAATCCCAAAAAGAAGTTCGATTCTGCCATCATACTCTTTTCGAACTCACTACTCATAAGATCAGCAAAACTTCTTACAAAGAAGATCATTAGTAGCACCAAATATTATATTATCAACATAAATTTGAAATACTAATATGTATGTTCTTTTTGATCGAAGGAACAAGGTTCTATCAACTTTACCTCTTATGAAATCATGTGAAAGCAAGAACTTTGACAACCTTTCATACCAAGATCTAGGAGCTTGTTTCAACCATAAAGAGCTTTATCAAGCTTATAGACTTGATTTGGAAATTCCGGATTTTCAAATCCGGGAGGTTGGTCCACATAGACATATTCAAGTAAAAAGCCATTTAGAAATGCACATTTTACGTCCATTTGGTACAACTTAAATCCCATAAAGGCAGCAAAGGCAATCAAAATTCTAATTGCTTATATCCTAGCAACAGGAGCAAAGGTTTCATCGAAATCAATACCTTCTTGTTGATTGTACCCTTTGGCTACAAGTCTGGCCTTGTTCCTTACCACTGTTCCATGCTCATCGAGCTTGTTCCTGAAGACCCACTTAAGTCCGATAACTTTCTGGTTCTTTGGCTTAGTCTCCAGGTGCCATACCTTGTTCCTCTGGAACTCATTCAGTCCCTCTTGCATAGCATTTATCCAATCTACCTCTTTGAGTGCTTCCATATGATCCTTAGGTTCTGCCATAGATAAGAAAGCATGAAAAGCACAAAAATTCTTCATTTGGGATCTCGTTTGAGTTCCCTTTTCAATGTCACTTATTATTAATTCTAAAGGATGAGAATTTTGGTGTTTCCAAGGCTTTGGATCAAATCTCCTGGTTGTATCTTGAGTTTCTTGAGATGGTTGATTCACTTGATCTTCTTCATGTTAAGGAGCTCCTTGATCTTCCTAAGTTCCTCCTGTTGCTTATTTTCTCGTGAGGATCAGGCACAGGGTTCTCTGGATCAGGAACTTGCTTCTTTTCTTTTCCTACAGGGGTTAGTTCCTCATCATAATGATTAAACTCATCAGGACGAGTGAAACCAATTTCAAAGTTATCATCATTACTATGTTCCTGCAAGGAGTTTGTCTCATCAAATATAACATGGACACTTTCCTCAACACACATTGTTCGCTTATTGTAAACACGATAAGCCTTACTACTTAAGGCATATCCTAGACAAATAGCCTTATCACTTCTAACATCGAATTTTCTTAAGTTGTCCTTTCCATTATTATGTACAAAGCATTTACATCCAAAAACACGAAAGTAAGCGATATTGGGTTTTCTTCCTCTAAGGAGCTCATAAGGTGTCTTCAATATAATTGGCCTTAGCATGACACGATTGATGATGTAGCATGCCGTATTCACTGCTTCAGCCCAAAAAAAAAGTTTCGAAACACCGCTTGCAATTATCATCGTCCTTGTCATATCCTCAAGGTCCGGTTCTTCCTTTCGACTACACCATTCTGTTGTGGTGTCCTTGGAGCTGAGAAGTTATGGTCTAACCCTTCATTGCTGCAAAATTCATCAAACTTGGATTTTTCAAACTCCTTACCATGGTTAGATCTTAAATGCTTTAATTTAAAACCACTTGTTCTTTGAATCTTTTTAGCAAAGGTTAGAAATTCATCAGACGTTCATCCTTACTATGAAGAAAAATTATCCAAGTACATCTTGAAAAATCATCAACTATGACTAACACATATCTCTTACCAGATCAACTTTGGATGCGTACAGGGCCACATAAGTCAATGTGAAGAAGTTCCAATGGACTTTGTGTGCTTACCATTTTCTTGGATTTGAAAGAGAATCTCACTTGCTTGCCTTTAACACATGAATCACAAACACCGTGGTTCAAAGACTTAATTGTTGGTAAACCAACTACCAAGTCTTTCCCACTTAGTTTATGCAGTAGGGACAGGCTTGCATGACCGCAATGTTTGTGCCATAGTAGAGGATCAGCTTCGATCACACTTAAGCATGTGAGATTATTCCTAGGAACAAGGTTAAGATCCACCATGTAGGTGTTCCCTTTCCTCATTCCCTCAAGGATCTTGGTTCCTGTACTTTCATTGCTAACTATACACGACTCATTAGTAAACTTCACAGAATTTCCCTTATCGCAAAACTGAGATATACTAAGTAAACTATACTTTAAACCCTCGACCAAAAACACATTAGCTATGGAATGTGACTGAGATTTACCAATCTTACCAACTGCTACAATATTACCTATAAGACTATCTCCAAAGGTCACAGTTCCTCCATTATAGACTGAGAGTGAGAGAAATTTGGATTTATCTCCTGTCATGTGCTTAGAACAACCGCTATCGAGGTACCACAGGTTGTTCCCCCTCACTTCAGCCTGTACCATAGCAAACTAGTTAGTGGTAGGAACCCAGTCTAGCTTGGGTTCCTTTGTTGGACTTGAGTCTTTCTTAATTTTCCAAACCTGTTTTACTAGGTAGGTGTTCCTCTCAATACGTTCTTCTCTGGTGGAACAGTCAGACACAATGTGACCACTGTTCCCACAGTAAGAACATATTTTACTACTTGGCAGATCAACATATTTTTTTCTTTTTATTCTTCTTCTTGTGATTAAAACCGATACCATCTCTTCCTTTATTTTGATACTTTTGTATCCATGTAACTGGATCAGGAAGCTTGTTCCTTGATGGTTACAGTTTCTTCCTTAATACCAGATTTTCTTGTAAAACATTTTCATAATCATTTTTCAAATTTTTAGCATTGATTCTGGTATTAGTTGAAGAGACTGTTCCTTCAAGAACAAACAGTTTCAATTCTGCCAATTCCAAATTCAAAAGATAATTATCGTTTTTGACTTTTTCAAATGCTTCTTGATAAACAATACTCTTGTCAAAAAGTTCAAAGAATCTTTTTTCAGTATCACATTTTAATGTGTTAAGATTAATTTGAATGATTCTTAGTGACTCTCAAGGCATTAGTTAATTGATCTCTTTTTGCGCAAACTTCCTTGTAGTCATCTAAGGTTTCTAATAAAAGTTTTAATAATTGGCTTTTATTAAGTTTTGTAAGTTCCTCTTCAATGACATTAAAACTTACCTTGGGGTTTGATGATTCCACTTTGTCCTCGATATTCGCCATGAGACATAGATGGGCAGTTTCTTCTTCAGTATGTTCCTGCTCCTCCTCTGAGTCAGACTCTCCCTATGCTGCAACAATAGCTCTCTTCATATCATTTCTCGAGAAAGACTTATGTTGTTCCTTGCCCTTCTCTTTGTACTTTCCTTTTGCTTTCTCTTTATCCCATTGAGGACACTCCTTGATGAAATGATCAAGGCCTCCACACTTATGGCAACTTAGCTTCGTTGGTTTCTTTGTGACCTTTCCTTTGTAATTCTTGTTGATGAATGTCTTGAATCTTCTTACAATCATCGCAGCTTCTTCATCATCAGTTTCTGAATCTTCTTATTCCTCTGACATGAGAGCCAGAGCCTTAGGCTTCGATGATTCAGTTTCATGAGTTTCTAGATGTAAGTCATGGGTCATCAAGGAATCACCAAGTTGTTCCATGATGAACGTTGTGAAGTCCTTGGTTTCTAACAATGCCGTTGTCTTGGCCATCCATTTCGCATCTTGTGGTAGACTCCTTAGTACCTTAGGAACCTGTTCCTCTGGAGAGATTATCTTTCCTAAAGATTCAAGTTCGTTTATGATGTTTGAGAAGCGGGTGAGCATGTCTTGAATAGGCTCCTTTTGTTTCATGTGAAACAATTCGTACTTATGCATAAGCATATCAATTTTTGATCGTTTCACTTCACTTGTTCCTTCATGAGTGGTTGAAGGAGTTCCCACATTTGCTTAGCAGTCTTGCATCCCATGACTCGGTTGTGCTCATGAGGACCAAGACCACAATGAAGCAGCTTCTTGGCCATATTGTTCATTTCCATTTTGTCGAAGTCTTCTTTGTCAAACTCGGCAAGGGGTTTAAGAATCAGCTTCCCTTTCTCGTTCTTCTTTGTGACTTCAAAATCACCAATTTCAATTACCTTCCATACTTGGTAATTCTCTGCTTTGATAAATATTTCCATACGATTCTTCCAGTATGGATAATGTTTGTCATTGAACATAGGTGGGCGTTGAGTTGAATACCCTTCATCAAGCTTTTCTCCCGTAGTGTTCATTGTTCCAGGTACCATCTCCTTAGTGTTAGCTGATTCTGGCTTATACCAATTGTTATTCTAGTATGAACACTAGACCAACTACAAGAGGGGGGTTAATTGTAGTTGAGAGAAAATTTTCTAATTGTATTGCGGAATTAAAATAAACATAAAATCGAAAGAGACAAACACACAAAATTTTTACAAGGAAAACTTCCTAGGCCCAATAGGAAGAAAAACCTTGACCACGAGGGATTTTGACTCAAACTCTCTTTACTATTATAAGCCAAAAGACTCGATCTTTTTACAACCTATTAACGGACCCTCTCTGTTCCTCTAGGAACTTGTTCCCACTCACCCAATTCCCCCTGAACTGATGACACTCACTTTGACTTCACTCAAAGTCTTCTCTTTTCTCTCTTTCTTTCTCTCTCTTGATTACAAGGATATTCTCAAATCCACGGTTTTTCAACTGAACTGAACTCACTAGCCGTTAGTGGGAGTATTTTTAGCAGGTGTAGGAAGGTAGTTGGAGTGCTTCACGCAGTTAGCTCCACTTTTAGGCCACGGTTTTTCAACTGTTTTTCAAGCAAAGCAACAGCAACAAATATCTAGTAACTTGAAGAATCTTTTATTCAAAGATTCCAAGTAACTAGAACATTAAACATACCTTATAATAAAAATTCAAAGTGTATAAAATAATATCTTGACTTAGATTAAATAAATAATCTTTCTCCACAAGATATATATGTAAAAATAAAAATTACATTATTTTTGGATTTTTATATTTTTGCAAAATAAAAACTATATTACAACCTAAGTATTTGGCATCATCAAAACATGGAATACAACAAGTTCCAATTAGTTTAGTTCATTTCAGTTCAGTTCAATTCAGTTCAGTTCCAATCAGTTCAGTTCAGTTCAATTTCTAATTTATTATAATTACTATTAGTTATAATTTAGTTCAGTTCAGTTCAGTTCAATTCAGTTCAGTTGTTTTATGCCGAAAAGAACATACCCTATGTATACAAGATCATGTGCCTAATTTTTTAAACTTGGAAAAGAGAAGCAAATGAAATAGTAATGTAATAAAATGATAAGCTTAACTTTATTTAGTTGTAAGAAGAAAAGAAGTATAATGGTATAAATCTTTGCCATTTTTTATGTTAACGATAAAGAACTCAATATACCATATATAGGGGAATAATGTACTTAGATTACATAAGTACTATGTGGATATATATTAACTAAATTTAATAGTTATTTAGCAAGAGCGATTAAGGCCATGTGTAGGGTGAGCAACTGCACATAACCCCCAAAATATAAGGCTTCAATTCTATTAGTTGTCTGCCCTAAGTAAAAAATAAATAAATAAATCTAATTACAAGCTAGTCCTTTCCAACCTATCAAGTGTAGTGTTGGATGCAGATTCAAAGAGGTTAATTTTTATCTAGTGGTTTGATTTGTCTCTTCCTATTTTCCGAAAAGAACCCAATTAATTACTCTTCCGTCTCTTCCTATTCACTAAAAATAATGTTTAATCCTTATAAATTATAAATTAGTTTAGCACAGGGCTCCTAATTTGTAAGAGACGGTCCTATTATTTAGAGTTACACATAACATATTAACATGTGACCAAATCTTATTTACATTATTGTGGGACGTGGCTCACTTTAACTAGTTTAAGAAGTTGAACTAATGCTTTGTCATCCATTTGCAGCGACAATTTTTGAACTCCCAATCCCCTAGCAAGTTCAAGCTGTTGGAATATAGTATTCAATATTTAGTTAGAGAGTTTGAATATGGATCTTTGTCCCACATGAAAGGAATAGATTGTTGTTGATGTTTTTATATTAACTCTTGTGCTAGTTATATTAAATTGGACAATGGACATTGGCCTAACTACTTAGACCAAGTGGAGCATTGGGCTTGGATATGCTTGTATTCGGTTAGTAATATACTTATATTTTGCTAATCAAATACTAGCACTTAGCACTTAATTAAAAGACTTAACATTTTTATTAGCATTTTATTTTTTGCCAAATTATTAATTTTTAATTATTTTCTTTATTCCGGTTTTATGGAATAATATCATATTGACATTTTCTCAATAACTACCATCTGATTTAATCCCATTAGATACCTTTTGTCAGAACGTTATTTGGATCAGTTTTCTTTTCAGTCATTCCTTCACAAAAAAAGTTTTCTCTCTAAAAAAAGGCACAACCATGCTCATGGAGGATGGATAATCTTGTTGTAAATTCATTCTTAAATTAGGGAATCCTAGGGGGTATATTAGCATTTAATCCCATCATCATAATTGTGGGGCTAATACTATCCTAAGGATAGATAATAACTCGTCCTAGTCTATTTTCTGTAATTTTCATTTTGTTTGTAATTGTTGTATATCTGACACAAGCCTCCGCCCTCTAGTAGCTTGACCATAATCCATTTCATAAGCATTTATTGGCTAATTGGATATATACTAATTTAGGTGTTTCAATTGCCTTTTTCTTAATGTGGATACGGCCTCAAACTTATTCACTATCATTGAGTAGATAATCCTAAAGTCTCAACTCCTAGTTAAGTCCCAAACACAAAACCCTAAAAAAGCCTTTTACTCTCCGCCTCGCCCAAGCAGCTCGGCTGGTGGCCGCAGTTGCTTTAACCCTCACCCTCCCCTGTTGCGTCGCTATCGTTCGTCCCCTCCACGTTCTCCCTTTGCGTCGTCTCCTCCTCGTTCTTCCGTCGTCGTTTCGTCCCCTCCCCGTCCTTCCGTCGTGTCGTCTCCTCCCTCCCGTCCCCCGTCAGCCCTACTCCCCTTCCCCGCAGTTGCTTTAACCCTCACCCTCCCCTGTTGCGTCGCCCACCCTCCCTGTTGCGTTAACCCTTACCCTCCCATGTTGCGTCGCCCACCCTCCCTCCCCTGTTGCGTCGTCCCCTCCCCTATCCCTGCCAGTCGAGTCCCCTCCCCCGCCGTTGTGTCAAACACTCCCCCCTTCCCAGCGTTGTATCAACCTCCCCCTTCCCCATAGTCGAGTCACTGCGTTTCGAATTCACGTCGGTTCATCAGGATTGGTGTTAGGATTTTCCTTCGTGCTTCCCCTTAGGTTCCCCTCCCCAATCCCCTGTTACTGGTTCAGTTTTAGGTCATAGGTTCCCCTTCCCCGTTCCCCGGTTCAAGTTAAAGTGGTTAAGTTTAGTATCCCCTTCCCTGTTCCCCGGTTTCAGTTACAGTGGTTGAGTTTTAGTATCCCCTTCCCGTTCCCCTGTTTTAGAGTGTAGTTTTCCTTCCCCGTTCCCTATTAGTGTTGGTTATCGTATTCGGTTGGCTTGGAAGCATCTGGTTCGCGAAGGTTACTGTCGCTTTTTTGGATGGTGTAGTATTGTGGACGGCGTGGTATAATGGTTCGGATGTTAGCTTGGTTTGCTTGTTTTGTTGATGTAATTTGTTTAAGTTTTAGTTTAGTTGTATGCAAATATTTTCCTTGGTTTTCTATGTATGAGTGTGCTTGGGTGTTAGTTAGTACTGATAAGTGGGCAGCAATGATGAGAGGAGGTTTACTCTTTCATCCTAATGTGGTTAGATCTTCTAGATTAGAGATTGCAAGGTTGGATCATCGGATCCGTAGATTGGGTGAATTTCTTCAATATACTTCGCCCAAAATTCATGTGATGACCCTTGGCGTCATGACACTTAAAAAATGCATCTTGTGGGAGGCCCTCCAATTTAAATTGGAGCATGTTATGTCCTCCACGCATTTTGAGTTTCAGTCTTGCGAGACTAAACTCTGGTTACCCTTGCAAAAGGGTCAGAAGTCACCAAAGGAGGTGACTTCTTGGTTATTCTATCTGTCGAATCCCAGGAAGGTGTTCAGTTTCAAGGACCTTGGGATTTTGTGGCTAGGGGTCTACTAACTGAGTCGCGGCAATCTACTTTTGAAGATCGTCTGGGTGTTGGTTTTCAACAGGTTTCCTCTCAAGCAAGACCTCTATTCCAAACCCACCATGCACCTACTATCATCCGAGCGTAGTTTAAGTTGGTATGGTTATGTAATAGTTTATTTTTATTTGCAAGAGTCTGTAAGAGCAAATGAAGCTCTTCTAGTTTCATTTTGCTTTTTTATATGTTTGGTTGTATTAGCCTTAGGTTGTACTTCTATTTTTAATTAATGCAAATTTTCCCCATTGTCAAAAAAAAAAAAAAAAAAAAAAGAATCATTGAGTAGATAGAATTTTGTAAAAGCTTTGCTAAAAGAATTTCATGATTTTTGTAATTTAAATAAATTAACTGTAAAGAAAAATATAAAGCTTATGGAATCTGAATAATGTGCATCAATACTTTTATAGTAGTCAGATTGAATTCGATCCATCGACTAAAATCCCAAAGCATTAATCTCATTTCATTGTGCTTCGAGCTTTACTAATTAAGAAAGGATACTTTATCCTAAATATGTCTCCATGTTGGCACCTCGTTTCCACTTTGTGAAACAACTTAGATGATGTTTGTCCAATATTATTAGTGGTTGAAATCATTTTTGGATCTTATCACAACAAAAACTTTATATTCAGTATCGATAAAGTACATTTTGTCTCAATCAGTTCTTTGTATCAATGGCTCATTAATCTTAAGTATAGTTTATATAACTTGTGCCCCATAAAAAATAAAAAAAAAATAAAAAAAAAAGAAAAGATTATCTAACTTATTTAGTTGTGCTTTGTATTGATTGCTGCTAAATGTTAATGTGCTAAAGATTGTAAGATCATGCAAAATGTAACAGGCGCATGCATACGAGTTATAATGCATGGTTATTATGAAATCACTAAATCCTGTTATTTCAATTTGTATAATTATTTATATCTTTGTTTTATATTCGGGACCACATATATATTATTTGAGTGCTCTACTTTCCTGCAATAATGTAGTCATAAAGCCATGATGCGTTGATATCAATTATACCCACACGGAAATAATACTAATATTTCCTTTCAAAAAAAAAAAATACTAATATCTACTATTCATTTGATAGGCCATAGGCTAAATGTAGGGCGAGATAGTGGTAATAATTAATTTTACGTATGATCTCATGTGAGATTGTGAGTGTTTATTTTTTAAGGGGGAATATCATGTCAATGTTTATGGTAATTGATCTTGATTAATACCATAAACATTGACATGATAATTTAATACTACATCCGTTTCACAATACACATGCACTATTTTCTTCTTTTGAATGTTTCAAAATACATACATCATTTTCTCTTTTAGATGTTTCACAATATATCCCCTCCTTTAAAACATAATCACATGGGTTTGAAATACAATCACAACCCTATCTCCTCACCCTTGGTTTATATACTATATAGAAATGGTGGATGTATTGTGAAACGGATATAGTATGTATCAATTAGATAAAAATAATATTTTTTTCATAATAGACAAGCATTATCATATATGGTCTTTTGTAAGAAATATTTTCTTGCAAAATAGTACATACTAACTCATCAAGACTATAAACCAAAGTGGGTTGCTTGGGTATTGCTTAGACGATCAGAAATCAATTGAGAGAATGTATAAGAGTTAACACAAAGATGTTGCATATGGGGTCGAAGTGGTGTAGATATATTCTTGGTACTTTGTATATGGTATTTCCTCCGTTTGTCTTGATTGCAATATTTTAATTTTAGCACTATTTATATAGTGTTGACCAAGAAGGAGAGGTGGTAGCTCAGTGTGAAGGAATATGTCCTTAGACATCCCGACAATTACTAAATATAAAAGGAATTATTATAGAGATAATTAATTACGTTAGTTTAGTAATCACATTTACTTGCTACAGAATAAATGTTGGTTAGTGGGACAATATTGATTGAACCTGCAACTAACTTAACCTAATCCTATGAGGTCACACATTGTAGTAACTAATTGAAGTAAGGAAACCGGCCAATAAGAGAAATTAGGGTTAGGTTAGGTCTCTCTCTTATTTTATTCTCCTACTATTATAAAAGGTTATAATAGAAGAGTGGAATTAAGCGTTCAATTTGACAAGTAACTTTCAAAGCGAAAAGAGAGAAGAACCCTATTATTTCCCTTTGGAAAATCCGGCCAACCTCCCTAAAAAAGTAAGAGAGTGAAATCTGTTCATCCTCTTCCGTTCTAGCAAACGTGGGAATTCAATTGGTGCTCGTGGACCAAGTAGAGGGACATCAATTGTTGTTCTTTGATCTCTAGCACTTGCAATCCAGGTGGAAAATACGCTACAAAGGTTGTACATTCTTTTCCTTATAATATGATTCATATTTATGTTATGCATGCGATCTTGTGATAGATGTTAGGAAATTTGTTTCCTGAAATTCCGCTATATGTTCATCTATATTCCTACACAGTGGAGTATTACCGCCCCGAATTCCAGGGCATTGCCCATGGTTCGGTTCATCATTCCAACAATATGTTGGGGCATTTACTTTCTTTTGTTGAGCCTTGTACATCCTCTAAACTCGTGTGCCTTGCAAGCTAGTAGCCTAGCGGGGTTGGTCTTGAACCAATTATCTCTCCTAATATATATATATATATATATATATATATATATATATATATATATATATATATATATATATATATATATATATATATATATATATATATATATATATAGTGTTGACCAATCTTTTTGGATTATTATAAGAAAACAAAGATTAATATTTAATTTATTGTGAAGTTTATCTTAATATAAATTTTCAAAACATCTTCATACACTTTTTGCTAGTAGGTATTAAGATAGCAATTAGTGAAGTTATTCACAAACATGAAAGTCAAAATCTTGCTATGGAGTAGAAAAAACACGACGAAAGTATTATTACCGAGAATGAAGAGGGAGGTTGCCGAGTTACAAATTGGTCAACGCAATTCCATAAGTAAGAATATTTGATCTAGAAAATGAGGTGATTGGCTCATTGGAGCTTAAGCTGATTCTTAACTCCAAGATCTTGCACTAAATTCAAATCCTCATAGCAACATTGTAAAAAACTTATATGGACTTGGTCCATACTAAATTACTATGGACCTAATGCTAATTCATGTTGTTTATGATAAAAAAGGATCACGATATAAAAAAATATATATAAAAGATGAATAGATATAAATTATGAAGTTTGACTATGAAAAAAAAAGGTTACTATGTCACAAAGTGAAAATTTCATCATGATAAACTATTGTGAAAAAGAGTTACTATATTAAAAAAAACAATCACTATGGTAGATAGTAACTGTATAGTGTATCTTAAAATTTGAAAAGGTTACTATATGGAAAAAAATGGTCACTATGTTAAATAAGTGGTTTTGGTCCGCCATAATATTATTGTGGACCAGGTCCATGCAAGACTAACTCTAGCAACATTTGGGTGTGAGGGAAGAATGAAAAAGTTGCGCCTTAAAGGGAAAATCTGATCCGTAGGTTTCATCTCATGCACCGAAAATAATGGGTAACTAGTATTTAGGCCCGGGCGATGCCCCGGGGTTTCTATGTGCTACAATTCAGTAAAAGTTAAATAAGTCATCTCATACTCATTTAAAAATGCCATCTCATTTATTATATGGATTTCAAAAGTTTTCCATACATATATCATCATTAATTTTGATTAAATAAGCAAAAGTAATATGGTGGAGTGATGGTTGGATCTCTTTCTTTCATACTTGAGGTTGTGGATTCGAATCTTCACATTAACAATGCTTCTTCTTTTTTACTATATGAGAAAGACATGGATATAATGTTATTAAAATGAGGGATGATGACACGTGGCACATACACATTCTTAGAAACGCTTTTAATATATTAGTATAGATAGATAATTATTTATCCTCGCCCGATCGTCTCCTAACGTAATCAGCTTAATAATAGTTTCCTTGACCACCACTTTGATCTATCTTTCACCCCTTATTTTCGATTACAACCATACTAGGTTTGAAGCCCGTGCAACGCACGGGTTGTTTTTTATTTTATTTTATTGCAAATTTTTTGTTAAAATTATTGTTGATTTTATGTTGTTGTAAAATGAGATTTTTCAAGATCATTGTATTTACATACTTCCTCCGTTCTTTTTCTATTACAACAATTACCACTTTAATTAGGTAGTTTCATCTTTTGGAACCATTCCACTTTTGGTAAAAAAAGAACTACAGGTTGACAATATTACCTTTACTTTATGTTAATAAAACCATCATTAATTACCCGAATTGCCTTTATGTTGTGTTTACTTCAATAAGGATTTATTTGTCCCCTACTCTAGCTAACTAAAGAGGTATATGTATGCTAAACTACCCATTTTTTATTTCCTTAAAACCATGTCGATCCAAACCAATTGTTGAAGTAGAAAAAAAATGGAGAAAGTATTTGTCATTATACTGTAATTTCTAGATTTGTTATTGTGATATATAAATTTTATAATTTTTAATACTCAATTGAATATTGTAGTTAAGTCTATTATCAAATGGTATCTCAATAACAGATATGACTAACAATAGCTAATACGTTTTAACATGAAGAATACCCGAATGGTACTTTAAGAAAGTAGAGGGTAATAATTTAATTGATGCGGAGGTCGAAAGAATATTTTCTTAAAAATTGATAAGAATGACATGGCATGCTTAGGTGGAGATCTTTATAATATTCTAAGGTTGTTTTATTTAAATCAAACTCTAACTTTTACATAATCCAAAACTCTAATATGTAACTTTATCTCTATAGATTTTAGTTAATAAATTTTGTTGCAATACTATATTGTTTTAGTTTAGTTGAGTAAGGTTGAGGTTTTGAAAGATAATATGTTTAATCCTATAGATTGGACCTATAATCAAATATTATAATCACATATAATACACTATAATTAATACTTATGGCCATTATTATATTTATCTAAAAAAAGACTAAATAATGTCCTACAATGCATCTAATTTAATATATTTTCATGAGTTGTAAAACTATATAGTAAATAGATCCTATTTTGAAGCATATTTCAAGCACTCTCCAATGGTAAAAAAATTATAATGTTTTGAATTAGGTAGCAAAAGTTAAATTCAATTTACATAATAAAATAATTTAGGTTGTTTATTCAAAACGCAACTCTAATTTCCCCCTATCCAAAACACTTTTATGTATCCATACCCATTAAAAAGTGAGAACTTAATCTACTGTAGCTTAGTAACAGTGTGCGGACGGTTTTGCCCCTGCAATATTGTATAATTGTTGTTCTACCCCCCAGCTTTCTCTTTACTCCCGGTTTTCCTCTAAACCCTCCATCTTCATCCTCCTGAGTCCTGCTAACCTACATAATTCCCTTCATTTTTCGACCAGCACCTCTTACTCTCCCCTCTAATCTCACTTTCTCAATCTTCTTCGTCTCTCTCCTCTTTTTCCTGTTCCTCACCATTTTTTCTATCTCTTCTTTTACATTTTAGTCTGGTTCAAGAAACAATTCAAGCGGTGGGCGGCACCAAAACCAAAACCAAAACGAGGTACTAAGGATCTTCAGATGGTTAATCTCACTCTTAGGGTTTTATCGCGCCCCAATGAACGCCGTCTTCCGTACATTTTTCAGCACCTTGGTTTGGAATACGATGATAAGGCTCTTCCTTCCATTGGCAACGAAGTTTCGAAGTCTGTTGATGCTCAAATAACGTACTAGGGTTTCCACTCTCGTCCTAGACGACTTAATTAAGAGGTATTATCACTGCATCATTTTGTTGCTTGCGTTATTTGTGCATATTTTAGTTTGTTGAGATGTATCATTTTGTGATTTGTTTGATTTTTGGGGTTTTCGACTCTTCGAGGTTCCAATTACAAGTCAATTGCTGATTTATTTTACTTGCTTTGGAATCGTTCGGTTCATATCCATATTCTTTGAATTAGATTTCTTGTTGTGGGTTTGCAAAACAATTGGTTGGAACAATCGAGGTTTTGAGACGAATATGATTGGTAGACAGTTAAGGAATTGGTATATTATATGCTTTGAGGAATGATTTTAGCTATTTTAGACTTAATGTGCGATTACGGAAAGATTCTTTGTCGGGATGCGTGCTTAAAATTTCTCTACCATTTCGAAATAAAGCGCTTTTGGGGAAGTAACTTGAGATTACGAAACTTTCTCATCATTGGGGTGAATCTAATTGTATCTTGCTATCATGTGCGGGGCAAAGGATTTTAATGTCATCATGGATTAATTTCTTACATCTTTTCTCTTTTCAATTTTAGCTTATTTTGCATGGATTCCATTCTTTCCTTTCTTTAATTTTAGCTTATTTTGATTTTAATCTTCTAAAATCGGCTAAATACTTTCTCTTTCATATTACCCTTCGGTTTCCTTTTTTTTGGGACATGTTAAAATGAGTAATTGCTTTGAGGGTTAACTATTTTTTCGGTGTGTATATCGGCTATTATTTTAGTTTTAGGGTTACTTTCACTACTACGGAATTCACGATTTGCGTCGACTATTTGCGTCGGACGGGAGAGCAAGCGACGCAAATAACATATGTGCGTCGGATCCTACGGGAATATCCGACGCAAATAGCCAAGAAAAATTATAAAAGATTGTTTTGCGTCGCACGAGCCTTTGGAAAACGACGCAAAGGGGTCACTATGTGCGTCGCATTAAGGGTACTGTGACGCAAATAGTCTTAGCCAACTCGGCGAGATCATCACGCGTCGCATGGGCCTTGGTCCGGCGCAGATGGTGCACCATGCATGCTAACCAGCCCAAAATGTGCATGTGGTCATCTGCGTCGGACCCATGACCATGCGGCGCGAGATAGATCGGCCCAAATGTACACAAAAGTACCATGCATGCTAAAGCGGCCCGGTCATCTGCGTCGCATGGGTCAAGGGTCAGCGCGAGATGACTAATCGGGATAGTCATCTGCGTCGGACCCTTGCCCCATGCGACGCTTGATGACTCGTTCAGCGAATTTAATTTGTATCCCGCCCATCAATTGGGGCAATTCACAAATTAGGAATCTCTCTCTCTCTCATGCGAATGTCGCGTGCTGCTTGAACTACATTCCCGCCCATCAGTCGCGCCGCCGCTGCTCCTCTCGCCGGCGCTCCTCCTCTTGCCGGCGTTCCTCCTGTTTTCTCACTCACTCTCTCACCCGTCCCATCGTCGCGCCGGTGCTCCTCTTTCTCACTCACTGACTCTTACTCACCGGTTGCGCCGCGTGTTCCCGTCGCGCCTTGCTCGGCTGCTGCTCGCCAGCGCTACTCCTCCTCTTTCTCTCACTCACTCTCTCTCTCTCTTGCACTCCTCCTCTTTCTCACCCACTCACTCTCACTCACCCGTCCCACCGTCGCGCCGCGCTTCCCCGTCACGCCGCGCTGCCCCGCTGCTCGCCGTCGGGCCGCCGCTGCTTTCCGTCTCTCCGTCTCCGGCAATGTAAGTCTTTTTAATTATTTTTTTCAATTTTTTGTCTCAATTTATGTCTTTTTATTTTTTTACCAATCTGTCTTTTTTTTTTTGGAATTTTTTCTTATTATTGTTAGATCTTAAGCAATTGCATTAGTAGAGTGATTGTAGTTATTAGTTTAAGATTGAATTTAGGATGTTTGTAGTTTAATTTGTATGTAGGATGTTTAAGATTGAATTTAGGATGATTGTAGTTTAAGATTTTAATATTATATTTAGGATGTTTGTAGTTTGTAGTACTCATGAATTTATATATTTTGTAGTGCTCTAAAATACTTCCTTTCTACTATATAATTATATTCACAAGTCATTCTTGTTTTTTACCATTGATTTTAATAATTCTACTTTAATCTTAATGTTGTTTCTTAATTTCTAATTTGTTAATGTCTTAATATTAGATAGTTGATGTTTATGAGTTATGACTTAATCACTATTTAATTTGTGGGTTGGTTAATGCCCTAATGCAGTTGCCACATTCCATCTTCTACTTGTGTTTGGTGTTCCAAGCTCACCTCGTTGTGCTTGTCTTCGGTTGCTCCTTGAGAGCGAGAGGTATATATTATAGCTTTTGCTTTATGTTTATTTGTTTTATTTGTCCCTATAATGTTAAATTATGTGATTGGAAAAATATATGTGAATTGTTTGGTTATGTGATTGGGAAATCATGTGTTGAATTATGACCAAACTTATATGGACATACCTTAATGCGGTGGGGAGGGAAATCTAAGGAATGGATTGGTTTTTGCTGTTTAATTGCAATGTGTGCATCATTGGCCTAGATACTCGTTCGAGGCTTACTCATTAGGAGTAAGTCTTGAATAGTCCCCGGTTTGGGACTGTCTTTGGGTTTCTTATCTCACTTAGGATGTGAATGAATGTTTGGTTTTCGATTCTAAGAAAGATCTAGCTCATTTCCCTAAGTGTTCTCTGGGTACATATGTTGATAGTTTACCTACTATCTTCATCGTGTACTTGGAGAACTGTAGGGAAGTGCTGCCGGATTTTCTTAGAATTGAAAACCAAATGTTCATTCACTAGTGAGATGAGAAACTCAAGGATGGGTTAGGTTGGAGTGATAAGGACCCAAATGTTCATGATTGCATTTGATGAGACACTTTGAATGATGTGATCGATTGTGTTCTTGTTTGGTGTCTCTATAGTGTATAAATATGGATCGAAACTGGATGTATGGTAATCGGATTTCGGCGACATTTCTACAAGGGGTTGATGAATTTATCAGAGTTGCGTTAGAACATCAATTGCAGAATGGGTCAAATTTAGTCCTGTGTCCTTGTTGTGATTGCAATAACTCTAGGGGGTATCGTGATGTGGATCAAATTAAGGATCATTTGATTCGGTGTAGGTTTAAGAGCAACTATACGAGGTGGACATGGCATGGAGAGTTTTATGATCCAGGTATGAGCTCCACTAGCTTGTGTGATGATTTGCATGTTGATCACATTGATGATGAGGTTGAAGTTGAGGTTGAGGTTGAGGTTAAGGTTGAGGATGAGGTTGAAGTTGATATCGAACAAGGAGAGAATGATGATGAGAATGATAGGGTAGTTGATGAGAATGATAGGGTAGATGAGATGTTGCACAATTTGGAGGATGAAGGAACCGATCGTCCCCATATGTATGATAGTATTTTAAGTGCGGCGGACAAACCTATGTATCGGGGTGTAAGAATTTCAGTAAACTTTTACGGCATCCTCACATTGTTCAATATGAAATCGAAGTATAGTTGGACGGATAAAAGTCTAAGTGAGTTGTTCGATTTTTTACAAGAATTGCTACGAAGGGAATGAAATTCCCAACTCTACCTATGAGGCAAAGAAATTATTATGTCCATTAGGTATGGAGTATGAGAAGATACATGCATGTCCAAATGATTGTGTCTTTGTATCGAAATGAGTACAAGGATTTGGGTGAGTGTCCAAGGTGTGGAGAGTCTCGGTATAAGATAAAAAGAGGATGATGAGGGAGTGAAAGAAAGAAACTCCGGTGAAGGTTTGTTGGTATCTTCCAATCATTCCGAGATTTAGGCGTTTATTTTCGGATGAAAATAATGCTAAATTATTAAGGTGGCATGCGGACAAGAGGAAGAAAGATGGGATGCTTAGACATCCGGCCGATTCTCCGCAATGGAGAAATATCGACCGAAAGTTCGCGAGTTTTGGTAAAGAACCTCGAAATCTTAGGCTTGGACTTTGTACGAGATGGGATGAACCCTTTTGGCACACTAGGTACCCAACATAGCACTTGGCCGGTTCTACCGACCATTTATAATCTCCCCCCTGGTTATGTATGAAGCGTAAATTTATTCTCGTTTATCGCTTCTTATTTCGGGTCCTAGCAACCCGGAAACGACATAGATGTGTATCTTGACCCACTCCTTCAAGATCTGAAATTGTTGTGGGATGAAGGTGTTTCGATGTTCGATGCGTATACGAAAACTAACTTCACATTACGTGCCATGATATTTTGCACGATTAATGATTTCTGGCTTACGGGAATTTGTGCGGGTATACGGTTAAAGGAGCAAAGGCATGCCCTATTTGTGATGAGTATATGATTGATGAGCGGTTACATCATTGCGGGAAGAATGTATACCTCCATTATCGTACATGGCTTCCTTTAGATCATCCATTTCGTAAGAAGAAAAAAGTTGTTCAACGGAAAAGTGGAGATGAGAGAAACCCCCTTGTACCCTTGCATGGTAATCGGGTTTCTAATCGGGTAAAAGATATTGAAACGATGTTTGGCAAGCCCTTCAAAAGTGTCTCAAAGAACTTATATAAGAAAAGATCTAAGTTACGGGACCTCCCATATTGGAAATTCTTAGAAGTCGGACGTTGTCTTGATCTAATGCACATTGAGAGAAAATGTTTGTGATGCCATTATCGGAACATTGTTGAATATGCCTAGGAAGACAAAGGATGGAGTTAAAGCTCGGAAAGACATTATTGAAATGGGAAGACCAGAACTAGCACCTCGGGAGCGGGGACAACGCTATTATCCGCCACCAGCTTGCTACACTTTGTCTAAGAAGGAGAAAACGAGTTTTTGTGAGTCTCTCGCATAGGTTAAAGGTCCCTGCTGGATACTCGTCAAATTTTCGAAACCTTGTCTCATGAAGGACTTGAAACTCGTTGGTTTGAAATCTCATGATTGTCATATCTTGATGCAGCATTTATTACTTGTTACAATACGAGGAATTTTGCCTTCCCAAGTGAGATACACGATTACAAAGTTGTGTTTCTTTTTTGAACTATATCTAGTAAAGTGATTGATCCTAACACTCTAGATAAGTTGCAGTCGATGTAATAGAGACGATGTGTCGATTTGAAATGTACTTCCCACCATCGTTCTTTGACATCATGCCTCATTTGATAATTCATCTTGTCCGAGAAATTAAACTTTTGTGGGCATGTTTGTATGAGGTATATGTGGCCTTTCGAAAGGCATATGGGTACTCTCAAGGGAAAAGTGATGAATCCAGACCCGAGGAGCGAGTATTGTCCAAAGAACGAGTTGCGGAGGAAGTATATGAATATGTAAGTCGGTATTTAGCACGTGCACAAGCAATTGGATTGCCAAAATCTAGACATGAAGGAAGGCTTGCTGGTTGTGGTACCATTGGGAGAAAAAGATTGTGCCTTGATGGAGAGTTGAAAAGAAAAGCGGAATTTTTGGTGTTAGAAAATCTATAACAAGTTCATCCTTACTTAGATGAGCACAAGAAGATGCTTAGTGTTCAGTATCCATTGAAGAATGAACGTGAGTTGATGATTGAGCATAATCGGTTGTTCCTTGATTGGTTTAAAGAACGAGTTATGAACCAATTATCTGACCCAAAAAATGATGTATCAGATACGTTGAGATGGTTGGCATATGGGTCAAAGATGCAAGTTCTTTCCTATGAAGGATATGACATCAATGGTTATTCATTTTACACTAAACGACAAGATGACAAATCTACAATGCAAAACGATGGTGTTACGTTAGGAGCTTTGTCATCGTAGTACAAAAGTAGAAGCGATAGAACCATTATTGAGAGAATGAAGTCTTACTACGGGTTCATTGAAGATATATTAGAACTTGACTATGTTAACTTCAAGATTCCGCTCTTTCAATGCAAGTGGTTTGATATTCGTCGTGGTGTAAAGAAGGATGAACATGACATTTTACATTAGTCAATTTCAAGTCGGTTAGGGCATCACGAAGATTCTTTGATATTGGCATCACAAGCAAAACAAGTATTCTACATGGTTGACCCCGTTGATTCAAAAATGGTTTGTTGTCATTGAAGGAAAAGGAGAATACTTGGAATTGATGATGTACATGATGAAAGAGGAATACGATAAGCAATTCAATGAAGTCATTGCTTCGTCAGTAGTAATTCCAAGTATATTAGGGGAAGATCCGGACACGATTACATTCGTCGAGACCATAATGAGGGATTTTACGTTGTCAAAGAAAAAAGTGATTAATAGGTAACTAATGTAATATTCTACAATTATATATTTTATGCTTGGTTAAAATAATTTTCTATTATTTCATTGATGATTCTAACATGTCTTTATGCTTTATGGTTTCGGGTGTAGTGATGGAAGATCACATAATGCATGATGCATCCGATGATGATCGGCAGCCACGTTACGAGACCGAGATAAGCGATGGAGGTAGTAGGAAGAAAAGAGTGAGCAAGCCTAGAGGTCCTACAAAAGGGATATTCGTTCCAAACCCGGGGTCCAAAGAGTACTTCAGTGGGATGATTGGATGCATCCAATTGGGATCATGTTGGTGCGTACAAGACACATTGCGGCGAAATCGGTAGAAGCAAAGTGTCTATCTTGTACGATAGTTGGGATGATGTTCCACAAGGCCTAAAAAATAGTTTATGGGAAGATGCGAAAGTAAGTAAACCTATGTATTTTTAAAATCCATTCTTTTAATTTTATTTGAATCATGTTTATTATACTAATCGTGTATAATTGGTTCATTTTATATATTGAAGAAAGAGTTTGGAATACAAGAGGATGAGAGGAAGAAACGAGATGTGTTGACTACTTGTGATAAGCGGTGGAGAGATTTCAAGTCAAGATTAGTGAGTCGATGGATCACAAAAACGAGGTTGGGGCCTAACAATGATATGCAACCGCACGGGCTTTATCCTTTCATCACGAAAGGGATTTGGGACCAATTCGTGAAAAGCATAGCTCTAAGGAGTTTAAGGTATATAATATGTACGTTTACAACTACATAATATGTTATAATCAAATTTTTTTTTGTGAATATTAACTAGTTACTTGTTTTCATAGTAGGCTAAAAGTTAAAGAGCAAGAAAGTCTCGAGTCGCCAACATTCATCCCTCATTTTTTGGGTCAAAAGTCATATGCGGAGATGATTCCCGTTTGGAAAGACCAAGGGTATATCCCTAAATCCTCTACTTGACATCATCTGTTGACTCATCTACATCATCGATTATTTCCTCCTTGCCGGATCGAACTTTGCCATGGCTTCTTGCTAGATCGAAAAAAGATAAGGAAGGAAATCTTTTCTTTCCCTAATGAAGAAACACAAAAGATAAAAGAGTTTATTGTAAGAATTCTTCAAATTTTATGATAAATTCTTGTCTAATTACTCGTATTCTAGAATTCTACTAATCATATGATTTTTTTGAATTTGATGCGGGGTGATTGGAAAAGGAAAGAAAAGGAAGGAGAGTTTGTTCCGGAGTCGGATGGATGATGTTCTATCCCGTGCTCTGCGAGGAAAGACCGTCCTGGGCGTGTGTTAACAGTGGGCATACCATTGGGATTACATCGGTTTGGGGAGATCCCGATCGGAGTAGTACTTGTTCGAAAGGGTAGGGGCATGGATGATGAGGAGATGCGGGGAGTTGGAGGCGAGAGTCGAGCCAAAGAGTTAGAGAACGTAGACGATGCAAAAGAGATGAACTCGAAGATCGATGCTATAGTTCAAGAAAGGTTGATGGCTTTTGTGGCGCAATTAGGTCTTCAAGCACCAAATCAAACAAATCCTCACACTCCGGTTGATCCTAGTAGGTCGTCACTCGGGGGCAATGATCCATTTGTGAACTTGCGGGTATATAGTTATTTTATATCTTCTACGATTATGATATTATGTTTGTAAAACACTTAATTAATGACATTATGTTCTCATTGGATGTTAAGAGTCCGGTTCCATGTCGTTTGGCAATAGCGGATAACTCGGGACCGATCATTGTAGCCGAGGGTACCGTACATCCGCAAATGGAGTCATCATCACATCCTACGCCCGTGAAAGTGAGTGTTGATGATTTTTTTCAGACTCACGCAGAAGCTCCTAGTTCCACTACCTACTCCATACATCATCAAACTCGGTCAAGCCGAGGGTTCATTCATAGAATGGCCGAAAGAGTTGGTATTTTTAGTCTCGGATAATCGGGTAACTTATGTTTAATATTTTGATTTATATACTAAGAAATGTAAATATATATACTAAAAATTTTGATTTATATATGCTAAATAATCTTCATTTTAATTTGTATACTAAGTAATCTTGATTTATATATGAAATAATCTATATACATATATAATATGAATTAAAAAGAAGTCAAATTGAATTAGGAACATATACCTAAAGACGGTGCGATGAAGAAGAAGAAGAAGAAGAAGAAGAAGAAGAAAATAGTTGGTAGTGATCCTTGCACCGATGAGTCTCGCACATATGCACGTAGATCCTTTTTATTGACTTGACACTGGATGACATGGATGATAATATCAAGGAGATGCACCGAATATTTTGTGAGAAACCCTCGGATGAGCCTTTTCGTTGCAAGTTCGTGGAGGGTACCGTCTTCAACTTTGATAGAGATTATATGATCATTCTCTCACGACAAGATGTTTTTCAACTTCTCACGGGAGCATGGATTAATGTATCCATTTTACAAGTATTTATGATGTGAGATTTCTCCAAACTCTAAACCAATTAACATTGCTATTTATAGGTATTGCTTTCTCCTAATTATAAGTGTTTGGATCTTAGGTACTTGGCGGAACCTGAGGAGCATGGAGATAATAATATTGGTTTCATGTGTCCAAGTATGATTTCAACTAACCATGATACGCAATCACTTAGATGCCGTGATCAACTACATGGCAAGTTCAATGAAAGCGAATCAATATATGCGTTACATCCTATGTCCGTATTTTGAAAAGTATGTTTTATTTCAACTAATCTTTACTTTGTTTTATATTTAT